>BMAC01000565.1:12631-23531 GCA_014905375.1 Phtheirospermum japonicum | reverse complement strand
AAAAAATGAAAATTATTCCAGCCGACTGATTCAATTGTCATCGAACAAATCTTCAATCACCACTCAAAATAAATAAAGTAGCGATTTCATCCGATCTTCTTTGATTTTTCCCGCTAGTATGTAATACAGAATTGGGAGTCTTGTATCTGTTCGCTAATTTTGTGGAATGAATTTTGGAAGGAAAAATTGGGGTTTCGCGTTCGCTAATTTCATTCGCGTGTTAAGGGGTTATGTTTTTTCCAGATTTAATTTTACACGAGGGTATCATTGTCCAAATTGGTGTACATGGGAGTGAGTGGGAAGTAATACTTATAATTGGATTATTTGGGATAATCTTATTAACTATTGGCCTAGTGGGAATTCTCCCTTTTTTTTTTATGTTGGCAGTGCTAGTTTTTTGGAGTGCTTTCTTAATATTGTTTGCGGCGCTTTTTTTTACTACACTACCACTACTTTTTATTTTTCAACATCACCGCCGTCCAAATCCAAATCGCCGTCCACCATCCGAACAGCACAACAACCATCACCCATCACCGAAGGTCCCGATGCACCACCCGATAATCCAAATCACCACCACCGAAAAGCACCGGGGTGTTCCTTCAAAAAGCACCGGGGCCCCATTTCAAAAAAAACCTTGGGTCGCCACCCAGTGGCCCCTGCCCGATTTCTCCCCAAAGCACCCCAAAGCACCGGGGGACACCATCAACAATGAGGACTACTTAAATTAAAATTGAGTTTAACACTAATTGAGAAATGAAACTCCATTTGGAGAATAAATTTCACATAAAATAAACGCAATGTTAAATAATTACCATCACTTCACAGATGAGCCAATGAACATCACTTCTAAGTTTAACCAAAGAACAATGAAATCCAGATAGTAGTATATCATATAGTTCATAGTCCATTAGGTTCTTAATAACAAATACATCCTTATAAATTTGATAATTGCATTAGAATGTATCGAAGGGGGGAGTTGAAGTACAAAACAGTATCATAAGCACTATTAATGGCATGTTAATAACTCCTTGAGTCGTGAAACTCAAACCACCTATTTCTTAGACGCCTTTTTCTTTGGGCCAGAAGCAGCAGGTTGTGGCTTTGGATGCTTTTCAGCTTCACAAATGGACCGACGACCCGGACCCACTTGTTTTCAGACTCGGACCCCACTTGGCGACCCGCGTGCTTCGGCTCCAACCGGCGACGGAGGCCCGACTTCCAGTCGCCAACACCACCTGAGCCCCCCCCCCCCCCCTCAACACCACCGCCGTCCCAAAACCCACCACCGGCGGGACCCCACAACCCGCGGCCGCTTGGCCACCGCTCTTCTTCGCCGCCCAGCCGCAGCCAAACCTCGGCCGCCGTCCAAAAATCATATCCAACCAGAACAACAGAAAATTACAGGAAATCAATCCCCAAAAATCAGCGGCGTGAAGGACTGCGCATTTGATGTCACACACTCCTTGCCGCCATTTTCCCCCCTCCGCCACCGCCATCCGCACACGCACTCGGCGGCACCGCCGTCACCCTCGCCGTCGTCTACGGCTCCTCCACCACCGTCTGCTCCATCGTCGCGCAGCAGCCCGTCCAGCAGGTTCAATGCTGGCGGTAACGGTCGCCTCCCGCCCGACGGTTTTCAACATCGCCGCCGCCGTCCGGTCCAGCCACAGTCAATCGGCCCGGCCGGCCCGGCCTCTCACAGCCGCCTGCCGCTGCTTTGCCGACGGGGGGTTGCTGGTCGATTTCCGTTTTGGAAAGAGAAAGTGGAGAAATGGGTGAGAAAAGAAGGAAGAAGGGTTGCTGGACGATTGAATTAGGTTTAGGAGATTTTGGTATTTAATCTGATTATAGCATTTGTAAAATTACCTAAAAGCCCTTTTCTTTTCATATATATAATTTAATGAATTTAAAAAATAGAAAAAATCTGGTCCACATATTTTATTAGATCTACGGCCTGAATTGGTCCCTAGGTTCGCATATAATGACGTAGGTTTCATTTGAACCCAATTCTATATATATATATTATATTCTAGATTTAGGAGCTAATTTTTTATAATATAGCTTTAATTAAGTATATTAATTTATATCTTAAAATATTGTAAGATTTATTTTATTATTTATAACTGTTTGATATTTGTTATTTTTTTATTATCAACTTTCAATAGATTAAAAAATTATTTAGAATTAATTTTTATATACCTATTTAATTTACTTTATAACTATCGTCAATTTATTCTTTCAATGTCTTTAAAATAAGTATTTAAAAATTAATTATAATCTTATTACTATGTAATATCAAAATATTATATTATATTATATTATATTATATTATATTATAGGGAAGTTATACAGTGCCCCCAACTTTATCAAATTCATGCATTTTTAACCGTTAGATCATTTCAGTCTTTATGTAGTGGAATGATATAACGGCTCAAATTTATAGTATTTTAAGTGTGTTTTTGTTACTTTTAGGATTTAGTAAACTATTACTCAGGATTTAAATTATATTTAATTTATTATATAAAGTTATTATGAAATAAGAGTTATTTTTAATTATTTGTTCGTATTTTTTTTATTTTTAAATTTTTTTGATAAATATTTGTATATAAAAATATATTTCTTATATATATATTTAACATATTTTAAATTTTTTATGATTTATTTTATTATTTTATGAAACTTCTATATTTTTCTTATTATTCAATAGTTATTTAGAATTCATAATATTTTAATCCAATTTAAAATTATTTTAGGATTTATTTTGTATTATTTATAATATATATGGGTTTTGTGACTTTTTTTTATTTTAATTTAATTAATATATATTTATAATTTAAATACAAGTTTTTGTATTTATTTAGGTGATTTTATAATTTTTTTAAATTTATATTACAAGTATTATATTTTTATTGGTTAAAGGTTGATTTGGCAATTTTATAATTATATTGATATAAATTATTTCTAAAATAAAAAATACATCAAATTGCGACTAAAGTACAACTAGATTATTAAGTTGTACTCAAACAAATTGAATTGATTAAATTATGACTAATGATAAACTTTGGGGTACCTTTAACAAAAAAGTACAATGGGTACCGATAATTAAAAAAGTTTAGAGTTATTTATAAGATCTTCACTTTGTCTTTTAATACAAAAACTAAACAAGGAGATTTATACAGTGATTTGTAAAGTGAATAATATGATTGTTTCGCGACTAACTAAATAGAGAGTTTGAAACTATTAGTATGTGATGATAACAAGTCAAACTATAATTAGACTTATAATGTAATGCAAAAAGTTGTTTCATAATATATAAATGTGGAGTTATTTATATTTGATTTGTTTTAAGGCGCGGATATACGCACCCCATCTATTTATGAGTTCACCCCAATAAAAAAAATCAACAAAATACCAAAATCACACCCCCACCCCACCCTCAAACAACCAAATACATCATTCTCTAACCCTTCACCACCACTCCAACTTTGCCATTAGTTTCGCTTATCACACCTTCACCGCTACTGTCGAACAGTAAGAAGAAAAACTAGTGATGGGTGGTGAAAGGTAAGTGACGGATATGGGCGGCAAAGGGTAAGAAACATATGTAAAATAGGGGTGTTCGTCTCTGGTTTCTCGAACAGAACTCATGTGTTCGAACTTTCTGATCAAACAATACAATATTGTTCGAAAAAAAAAATATTAGAACAACCTCTTTTTAGCCTAAAAGAGGCGTTCATATCAATTTTTTGAACATATATTTTGTGTACAAATCAATTTTTTAAACATGTGCTTGGTTTCGAACCAATTTTTTTGATGTAATTTGTATTCGAAGATATGGTTCGAACGATATTTTTTCAAGACGTTTTTTTTTTTCAATGGCACGGCTGCTATGGCGGCGACGACATTATATTTCTGTGTGCATGATTTTTATATATTCTTCTATAGCTGGCGGCCATGGCGGTGGCGGTGGCTGAAGTGGTGGTGGAGAGTTGAAAGGGATGGAGTATTTGGGGGTGTAAGGTTTAAGGGTAATATTGATATTTTTGTGAAATATTTTTTAGTGGATATTTTTTAGTGGAGTGAACTAATAAATAAACGAGGTGTGTACATTCGCACCTTTTGTTTCAAATTCACTTATATTAACCAACTAGTTTAACACCGGTGTATTACACGGTATTATAAAAAAAATTAAATATAAAAAGTATTTTTGAAAATTATAATGTTATTACAAATAAAAATTAAAAGGATGTGTTATCAACCCGTGCCTTGTTCAATTTATTAATTATTGTAATTATTGATTAATATTATATTTTAATGTTTAGATTAAACTCATTAATAATTATATTACATACTTATAAAAATTCAAAAGATGTCACATTTTTAACCCGTCTCTAATCTATATTAATTAATTATTATTAACTCATTTTAAAAGGTATCATATTCTCAAGCCTTCTCGCATTGTGCCATTGTTTTTTATTATATAAATTTATAATCTTATATTTTTATATTTAGATTGAATTAATGACTATATTTAGTTACAAAATCCAATTATTGCAAATATATCATAATTTACTTATACAAAATATTTAAAATTTCAAAAATAAATTATTTCAAATTTTATTATAAATACAATTTATTCAATTATTTTCGTAAATAAGTTTTTCTAGTAATTAAGATTTTTTCATATGCAACTTGTCTTTTAATTAAAATTATTAATTTAGAGTTTTTCTCTACTAATAAGCAAACGAAGCACCAGAATTTTTATTCAATTAGGTAAACATTAGTTTCGGATGACACATAAGCAAACGAAGCACCAGAATTTTTTATTTGCCAAATGAAACATACGAAGCAGACACATAGGTTAGGAGAATTTTGCATTAATATATAGGAGTGATAATTATGACTTGAGTATTTCACAAAATAAATCAATTCCAAAACCAATCGCCTCGGAGAGTCTATTCGTCAGAAAAACAGAGACCCACAACACTGGAACCGCTGCAATCCGACCATAGCCAAGACCGGACAGGTCTAAACCACCACTACGCCAGCCCGATAGGCACGGAACGAACTAGGCCACACGAATCACCATACCCATTGTTCACAACCTAGAAATCATAAATTGTAACCCTTATGCTGGAATTGTAAATGGGAGAAGAACCCAAAATCAAGCTACCGAAATTCTAACCCATAGCCCGAACGTAGAAATTACTGAGACATGAAATTAAGGAATCGGGCTTGTAATCACCACCATCCCCTTCTCCTTCCTTAACTCCACCTCCCCACCGTGTCGTCCTTGCAGCGCCGTCGCCTAGCCTTGAGCCTCCGGAGAGTGCGCACCGTTGATAATGTGTGAGGTGAAGGTGACGGGTTGAGGAACTATGGGTATTTTAGATTCCTTCTCAAAGTTGGTCTTGACTCCTAAAGAGGAAGGTGAATTATTGTTTTTTTTTTTTTTTTCAATTTTCAATTGAAACTTCAATCTGGAGCCTCGAAGTATACATTCCACCACGCAGCAAAAAGAAAAATAAATGAAAAGAAAAAAGAAGAAAATAAAGAAAAAAGAGGGAAAATAAAAAAGGTAAGGCTAAAATAAGTAGTTATGCATTTTTTATCCTTGTTTGATATATAAAATTAAAGAAAAAGTGATAAAAAAAATAAATAATCATGCCACATCATCAATTAGGCCCGAACATGATAAAATTGGACATATTTTGATAAATTTGTCAACGTCGTGTATGTGTTTTGATAGTGGACAATATCTTGTTCCTAAATTGGAAAGTGTTCAATATATTGGATCAAAAAAATAATTTTCCCTGGAGAATGTAGTCGATTTAGTACACACTTTTATTAAGTGTAAATTTGCATCTAACATCTAGTTCTTATATTCTAGTATCATGTCTAAATTAGGTGAACCTAAATTTGAGGAATTTATTCTGAAATAAATATCAAGCGCGTTCAGTTTTGTGCTAGTTGAAATGAAGTTTCGATTTTGTACGAGAGAAATTTGGATTTCTTCGTTTGCAAATGAAATTAGGGTTCGGTTGATAAAATATGAGAATTGATGAAAATGTTGTTGTACACGCCGTTTAGAAAACGAAATATGAAAATGTTGGCAGACATGGCAGGTTTTTTGCCCGAAAATGGACACCTAGCTCGATTTTCAACAATTAGAGCATCTCCAGCAGTCTGTACTATTTTAGTGTCTAAAATAGTGCAAATCTGCACAACAACTCCAGCAGTTTGCACTAAAAAAAAATATTTCATTATATTCCTCATTTCTAATTTTTTAGTCTTATATTATTTTGTAAGGTATTATTAAATAAATAATATATTTTTAATTCAAAATTAGCAAAATAATACTTATTAATTTTTATTTATTTTTTTGTGTTTTTGTGTCGGGACGTCACTCCCAAGCGCGTCCCACCCGTTGAAATAATTAAAAATAATAATAAATAATATCGGGACGTCATTTATAGTGGCGTCCCAAAAAAAATTATTATAAACAGACACCATATTAGTTAAAAAATTATCGCATTAAAATAATTACAATACATAAAATTAATAAAAATATACATAAACGAATAAAAATCAAAATACCAAAAAAAAAATAAAAAAATTGATAGCGTATTTAACGTTTGATTCAAACTGTGCTTAGCCCCCTATAGTGCTGCCCTAGAAATAGCATTGCTATAGCCCTAGAAATAGCATTGCAATATTCAATTTCACTATTTTTTTCGTCCAAGTAACACTGATTGGAGCATTTCTTTTCTTCGAAATAGCGATGTTAAAATAAAAGGTTGCTGGCCTTACTAAAGATCACGTATTTTTTCCAATTATCAAAAGGTGGGGTTTTACTTGCTACAACATAAAAGGTTGTGATTATTAATGCAATTAGCTCTTTGGTTAATTATTTGGACAAATGATAAATGTGGTTTGTGGTGAGAAGACAACAGTAAAATGATGTGATTTGACAACAAATTATTCTAAAATTTAGTATAATTACCAAAATAACCCAGTTATAATTTATAATTATAATTACTCATATTATCTCTCTTTAACAAATTACTGCTGAAGAGGGAATACAAATGTCAAGGGGTTTTTTGTCACACCTTTAGGCGTATTTGTAATTTTGTAAGTTAATTGGAGTTCTTTGTAATCTTAACTTTAATCTCCTCATACTCTACTGATAAGATATTTACTTGGTAATGTTTTTTGTTTTCTAGTAATTTTAAGGAGTGTAACGTTAGAAGGAAAAAAAAAGATCCCATTTCCTCTTTAAATTGTCATCAAGTTGTCGGTGATTTTTATTACTTTAGCAAACTAAGAGCACAAATAAGAGCTTTTTTCTCAATTTTATTTTTCAATTCTAGACAATCCGTACATTTAAATAGTGATTTTATCAACACTCCAGTTTTTACCATTCCAATCTCTGCTGGTCAGACAATGGGAAAAATGGTGACAGTGTTGAGCATTGATGTGGGTGGCATTAGAGGAGATATTCTAGGCACAACCACCTGGAATCTAAACTCAGGTGATAAATATTAATTAATATTGTTGATTTTGATAGGTTTTATTTTGAGAATTTTTCTTTATCTCCTAAATTATGACCATTTTGACATTTTGCTTACTAAACCTTTTTTTTTTTCGTGCAGATTATCTTATAAACTGTACGAATTTTGCACTTAACCTCATGAACTCCCGTTTTTGGTAGATATTCTAGTAGGATCTCATTCATGTGACATGCACGCAACATGGTACCTACATGTTTGTGTATTACTCCAACCTGCATAGTTTACACCTACCTTCAATTTAGTTAACATTCATGCCTCTTTTAATGGACAAATATCTGTTGAAGCCTTAATGGTATTAAAATTATCTACAGAAGATGAGGGAAAGGGGGAGGAAGACGGGAGTAGGAAAATAAAAGAAAAGAAGAGAAAAGTAAGAAGGAAAAATAAAATGGAAAGGCATAAATGAATTTTATCATCAATCTTATATTTAACAATAAAAATAATATAAGAAATTTTAAAATCCTGCCGCATCATCATTTGAGTCCGAAAAGGATATTTTTAAGAATTTTTGGATATATTTATCAAATTAGTGTAGGTATTCTGATACTAAACAATACTATAACTCTTTTTTATAAATTAGACAATATAATAAATTAAAAAATAATTTTCCCTAATATTGCAGGTAATCAACTCACTAAAACAATCTAACAGAAATAATTACACCAAACAAAGCCTCTAATTTCTACACCCCTCAATCTTATTATCACAATGATAAAAATCTAATATATTTTAGAATATGAAGAATCTAATTACAACATTCATGCAAGTCTTGAATTGAATGATTGGTCAAAAAAGAAAAGGTTCAAGAAAGTTAATAGTAAAACTTTTGAAAAACAATAAATCAAAAGAATCTCAAAAATTAAAAGGGTAAAAATTCTAAAATGAGATCATTTTCCAATTTCATTCTATGTAGTACTTTTGGGTTTTCAAAATTTTGATAACATAATTCTTAATATCTAATGCATATAATACGATACCCTTCACATATATATATATATATATATATATATGGGAAGTTCTACAGTATCCCTCAAGGTACCATGTATACATGGTGTATGGTACATTGAGGGGGTACTATACAACTTTTCTCGTTTTATATATAACACAATACAATATAACACAATACCAGCACAAACACTCTAAATCTCCGTAACTATATTATTCACCAATTACATTATATATCATTACCAAGATGGTCAAGGTCACTGCAAGCTTTTTAGTTCTCTTTGCCCTCATTTTCGCCTCAGGTTATAACCACTTTCCGGGTTCTTATAAACATGATCTACTTTTTTAAAAAAATTAAAAGAGAATAAATGGGATTTTTTAAAAAAAACAATCAATTCTAAAGTTTAATATTTAATTGTAATTATGTGTACAAGATTATTATTTTACACGAGACTTTTATTAAACTTAAAAACACAATGAAGATGAGGAGGGCAAGCGAAGCCACCAGGCCCAATTCTTCTTATATATGTCGGTTCATTCAAGGAGTGACTAATTTTTTTTTTTATTTCTTTCCTATTAATATTAATTTACTAAAAAATGAACGCAGTTAGCAACATGGGAGAAATTGTGGATGCCAGGCGGAGTGATGGATTTAGCTCATTTCCGGTAAAGGATCGAAGATGCATAGCTGAAGGTTATGGGATATGCTCGCGATTATTTACTGAGCTCGAATGTGAAGCCAAATGCAAGAAAGAATGGCCATCAAAAAATCCCCAAGGGATTTGTGTGAAGTTCCCTGGACTTGCTGGAAGACTTTGCACTTGCTATCATGATTGTTAATGATATTCAACAAATTTATTGTCACATTCATACAATTAAAAGTTGCTCTAGAAATTATTGTGAGCAAGCATGTGCTTGTCGTGAAATTGCTTTAGAAAAATAAATAATGATTACCATTTGGAATATAGCTGATGTTGGGAATTCCTTTTTTTTTTAGTTTATTATATGTTCCACTCTTAAAAAAAAAATGATCATAATATAATCAATATCAAAATATTTATACTAAATTGGTAAAATTATCAAAAAAAAAGTACAAATTATTCCGATCAGGCTTTTTTGCTGGCGTAATAAATCTCGCCAAAATTAAAATACATTCAAAATAAACAAGGAAAAGTTACTTTCAAAGATTTAGGTATAATTATATCTGAGAAATTCTTTTTACCTCCTGAACTATGCTCAATTTGACACTTTGTCTCCTAAACTTTTATTTCTTACACTTTACCTCATAAACTGTACGAATTTTGCACTTAACCTCCTGAACTCACGTGTTTGGTGAAAATTTTGACCGAAGCTCACTCGTGTGACATGCACGTTTACATATAAGGGGTAAATCGACTTTGCATCTCCTCCTTATGACTCTTGTTCAAAACAATAGCACGTGAGCACTCATGTGACCTGTTAAGATAATGTTCACATTAATATATATACACACGTAGGATTTAGAACCTACGTAGTGCTCACGTATCATTGTTTTGAGCGAGAGTCATGAGGAGGAGATGGAAAGTCAATTTAATTGACCATTCATTTTTATATGCATTCATTGCAGTGGTCGGCCCAAACGGTATTGGAAAGACAACCATACTCAAACTTATTTTTAGGGAGCTTCAACCAAGCTCTCGGACAGTTTTCCGTTCAGCAAAGGTATTTCTAGTGTTTATAAAATTCCTCTCTTCTGAGTATATTGTTACATGTCTTTCCCTTGTTACAATTGCTCTTGCCTTCAATACATTTATTGGTCAAAAAAGTTAAATGAAAAAAAAAATCCGTTCGGTGCTTCCTTGTACTTTGTTCTCCATTGCTTCCCCCGGTAATTTGTTTTGGTTTCCTGGGTAGTTACTCTTTACTTGTTTGATCAATTTAATATTGTGGCTGTTCCAAAGTGTCTGGATGTTTCAAAATGTAATGCTTTATTATTTTTTTACTGTGTTTAAATTGCCGGAATGAATGTTGTTGGTTTTGTTAATGCACTTCAATGAGTCTAGGATTTTGTAAATTACTTTCACCTAACAAACTGTTCGATACAGATCATTCTTTTAATCTTTCTATACACCCTCTTCCCCTTATGAATTATGATGGTGTACCTTTTAAAGTGAAAGTAATAATGTTTCTGAGAAAATAATCTGTAAAATTAATTGGTAATTGTCATTCAAATTAGACATGTGGGTTTTGTATATTTTCCAGAAACGTCTTAAAAAACAGACGTTCTAGAAAGTATACTTTGCAGAACGTCCTAGGAAACAGACGTTCTAGAAAGTATACTTTTCCAGAACGTCTTAAGAAACAGACGTTCTAGAAAGTCTGTTTTCTAGAACGGATTTTTGATA
>BMAC01000565.1:0-12606 GCA_014905375.1 Phtheirospermum japonicum | reverse complement strand
GGCCTGCTCATATATTACAATTTTATTATCTATTTAAATCACAAAACACATGTCATTTGTATGATTCCAAGATCAAACAACACATGTCATTAATCACAATAATACACAATCACCATAAGATGTCAATACAAACAACACAAGTATCCAAATACACGATCACCAAATCTTAAAATAGAAATTATCAAAACACGATGAGTACCTATTTTGCTACCATTCAAGTTATCCACAAATAGTTTGTTTCTTACACTCGAAAATATTGCATACTCAAGCAATGACCTCTAATAAACACTCGACCCAACGTCTACGTACATCCTCAGTTTCATCGTCCGAATAAGGTTGTTCCATATCGAGTGCCTGCATGTCAATAAGAAAACGCAAATGTAGTTAATGAAAAATGATGGAAAATAATATGTGTTATAAATAATATTAATAAGATGATCAAATAGGCTATGTTCAAACCCCAACAGAGTTTTCCTAATTAACACTCCTATTTTCAAACCCCAACAGAGTTTTCCTAATTAACACTTACATTAGTCTATAAAATGGCAAAAAAAAAAAAAAAAAATTTCTAGAACGTCTGTTTTTAAGACGTTATGGAAAATATAATTTCTAGAATGTCTGTTTCTTAGACGTTCTAGAAAGTACTTTCTAGAACGACTGTTTCTTAAGACGTTCTGGAAAGTTATTTTCCAGAACGGGGAACCGGTAAAGAACAACTTTCTAGAACGGCTGAATTTTTTTCCTAAAACGTCTCAGATAACCGTTCTAGAAAGTCCGGCATTCTAGAACGCCTCAGCAGGGCTTTCTAGATTGTCAAACTTTCTAGAACAGCTCCATACAGAACGCCTCAGYAGGGCGTTCTAGATGTGCAGAAATAGGGCGTTCTAGAATGTTGTTTCTGCACGAGTGTGGTGATTTTAGTGTATTTGTTGGAAGGTATTTTGTGAAAAAGTTGTGATTTACGAGGGATAAACACATCTGAAAAAAAAAACCTAGAATTCCAAAATTGTCAAATCTAGAACGTCTTTCTCAAAGGTGTTCTAGAAAATGTATATTCTAGAACGTCTTTTTCGAAAAGACGTTCTGAAAAATATATATTCTAGAACKTCTTTCTCAAAAATGTTTTGGAAAATATATATTCTATAACGTCCTTTTTGAAAAGACATTCTGGAAAATGTATATTTTAGAATGTCTCTTTCGTGAAGACGTTCTAGAAAGTTTATTTTCTAGAACGTCTTTCTTAAAGGCGTTCTAGAAAATGTATATTCTAGARCTTCCTTTTTGTAACCGTTCTAGAATGTTATTTTCTAGAACAGATTAACCAGGAAAAACTATTTTCTAGAACGGGTAAATTATTTTTCTAACCGTTCTAGAATATCGGATATTCTAGAACGCCTCAGAAAGCTGTTCTGGAAAATCAGATATTCTAGAACAGCTCTAGTCAGAACGCCTGGGCAGGACGTTCTGGAATAACTGAACAGGGCGTTTTACAAAACTGTTTCTGCACTAGTGATTATACATTTAATCTACTAACCTAGAAAAAATCTAATTAAAAAGWATGATTATACAAACAAATGTTTAACATATCAAAGAAGTTATGTAAGAATTACAAYAGTTGAATTTTATTTAGAAAAGTATGTAATCAACAGATTTTGTTAAAATTCCAACAGGTTCCATAGCTCTGTTGGTTAGAGAGTTGGTCTAATAAGCCAAAGGTCGCGAGTTCTAGCCTCGTCTGGAACATTAATTGCAATAATTTGAAAATAAAATCGAAATTAAAATGCCATTTAATCTACTCACCTAGAAAAGATCTAATTAAAACGAATGAACTAAGAAAAGGTATTTAAAATGGTTTGAGCGTAATCTATTTTCGAGAAAATAAATTAGGCTTTTTCAATTTTGTTTTCAGCTCCAGCATGATTATACAAACAAATGTTTGACATATCAAAKAAATTATGTATGTATTTTATTTAGAGAAGTATATAATCAATGGATTGTGTTAAAATTCCAACATGTTCCATAGCTCATTTGGTTAGAGAGTTGGTCTAATAAGYCAAAGGTCGCGAGTTCTAGCCTCGTCGTGAACATTAATGCGATAATTTTGAAAATAAAATTGAAATTAACATGTGATTTAATCTACTCAACTAGAAAAAATATGATTAAAATGAATGAACTAAGAAATGGTATATAAAATATTTTAAGCGTAATTATATCTATCTTTAAGTTCCCAATCAATTCCAACATGTTCCATATCTCACATATCTAAGTTGGTTAGAGCATTGGTCTAATAAGCCAAAGTTGAGAGTTTGAGACTTGCCGAGATCATTATCTGCAATAATTTTAAAAATAAAATTGAAATTAACACGTCATTTAATCTACTCGCCTAGAAAAAATCTAATTAAAATAAATGGACTTTGAAAAGCTATTTAAATTCTTTTTTTTTGTTTATTGTATCATGAACTTCTTACTTATTACTATTTTAAGGAAAATAAATGTGGCCCCTTAAATCTTATTTCATAGCTCTCGTATGATTATAAAAACAAATGTTTGACATATAAGTAATGTATCATTGTGCTCTATCTATATCTATCTATCTATATGTAGACCTAAAAAAACTATGTAAGAGAGAAAAAGAGTCACGTAAGATTATTTTATATACATATATATACGTACATATAAATATTATTTTATTTTTTTTAATTGTGAGTCCAAATAATATCAAAAGTAATTTGACCACTTTTTTAAATTAGATTATATAAAAATGATAACATAATTTAGTATTTATCTTATTGGCTATCAACGTGTTATCTATCAAATATTATTACGATTCAATACCCTTTTTTTATTTGAATTGACATCATAAATAATATTTAATATTAATGATGATTTAGTTTCTTTTTTAATTATGTAAGAACTTTCTTAACATAATTAGGATGGATACCCTAATTAATATATAAAAAAATTAATAAGATCATTTGAATATATGTATATGTATATGTTATTTTGGTTTTTATTGTGAGTACAATAATATGAAATTTGTCATTTTTTCTCAAAAATAATTTGACCACTTTTTAAAATAAAATATGTGAAATTGCACAGTGCAACACAATGTAGCATTTGTTTTACTGGCTATCAACATGTTATTTATAAAATATTATTACAATTCAATACTTTTGATTTGAATTGATTTTATAAATTAATGTATTTTGTTACTATCTCAGTAATCATGCAAAACAACTAATATTCATATGTTACTAATGACGGTAATCTTGAAAGCATTCATGACATACTTATAAAAGGTTCATATGCTATCAACTATAATAGTTCGTAAAAAGATCAACTAATCCCAAAACCAGGAAGGGAAAGTCGGCTCTAAAAGTAAATGTTACTAATGACGGTAATCTTGAAAGCATTCATGACATACTTAATTTATATCGAAATTCAAAATCTAGATAATTCTATTAGATATGCATTTACGTTTTACATACCAATCACTTTAACTTCATTTGAATATTCATATTTTGTTTCGTATATTTATACTATTATTTGATCACTATGTAGAGGTAACAATGTAAAAAATTCTCTTCATACCAAATTTGTAGCATACCTACAATCCATGTTGGATAGTAAAATAATTAGTTTAAAATGATCAAACAAATATTTTTGGAGATGATGGTGTTGCAAAAGTTTAGAATTACCAAATAAATATTTTCCTAAATAAGTCAGTTTTCATTCATGGTTAATTGTACGTTGTTATATCAAGTGTGACTAATTGTAAGGGTTTAAATATATTGATCGGCGATGATTAGAATAAACGTAGTAATAATATTATAAATGTTGTGTATAAGAGAATTTTTCATAATTTGTAAAGTACATTTCGTCTAATAACAATCATTCTATGAACAGGTTATATTATTTTTCAATATTATTCGATTTTTAAATAATATTTAGATGTATTATATATAGGGAGTGGTTTCGGTAAAAACCATCTATGGTGTGAGAACTATAGATGGTTCTCACCGAAATACATACAATACATACATACATACATACATACATACATACATACATACAACTTAAGTATACATATATATAATTACTTATTTTAATATTTTAATATATTTTCTGCCAAAATTGATAAAGTCATGGATGTTATACATTTAACCAAGGGTGGTGTATTTCTCATCTATGGATACAGAGGACGCTTTCTACAAATCTAATAGTGGAATTGTTAATGTAATATCTAATGACATAACTTCTCTTATTTCGAAAGGAAGAATTAGGCATTCTAGATTTTAGTGTTCCTTTTAATATCCAACAAGATCTCGATGTTTCTCTGGTACTCCACTTGCAAAATTAATGGTGGATGCGCATCTCATTATTTGGGATGAATCTCCAATGATGCATAGCAATTATTCTGATACTCTGGACAAAACATTGAAAGACGTGATGAGATCGTAAAATAATTATAATACACAGCTTTCATTTGGTAAAAAAATAATAATTCTTTGTGGAGACTTTCATCAAGTTTTGCCGGTTGTTCCAAATGGCGCTGGACCAGACGTATTTCACATGATTTTCAAATATTCGCATTTATGGACTCATTACATAGTTTTGAAGTTGACCAAGAATGTGGTGCTGCAAAATCACAATTCAGATCCCGATTGTGTCAAGTTAAAAAAATTGTCAATTCGATAAATAGTATACGGGATGAAATAGTTGGAGGACCAAACGATGGTATCGCTCAAACTGAAATCCAGGTTATCTATTATTGAAAGATGATTGTGACCATGTTACATCAATTGTGCCAGCACATATCCATAATTTGAAAAAATTACTGAATGTTTCGCTTATTGGGAGGGTCGTGCTATTCAATCCCTAACACTTGATGTCGTTGATTTGATTAATAAATATAGGATGTCATAAAATGATGGAGAATTAAAGTTCCGATTCAAACATTGACATATTGTAGGACGTCCACTCACCAAAGTTTCTAAACACCATTAAGTGTTATGGATTGCCGAACTATGAGCTAAAACTAAAAATTAGAATTCCTCTCATGTTGTTGAGAAATATTGATTCATTTCCTTGTGTTGTGTAATGTTGGTTGTTACAAACTTGACGATCATATTGTATAGGCTAATATTTCTCAAGGAAGCAATGCAGGTGAATTGTTGTTCATCCCTAAAATTATTGTCACACCATCTAATTCGAGCTTGCCTTTCAAATTCCAACGACAACAATTTCCTCTGATTGTGTCATATACTATGATGATCAACAAAATTTAAGGACAATCTCTCTCTCACGTTGGACTTTTCCTGAAAAATTCAGTTTTCAGTCATGATCAGTTGTACGTTACTATATCAAGTAGGGGTGGAAAAATGAGGCACGACATGATTGACCGACACGAACACAACACAAAATAATAGGCTATGGGTTGAGGCTTATTGGATTCGTGCCTTATCGGGCTGACACGATAAGACACGTTAAGTAATGAGTTGATAACGCGCTAACCCGATAAGACCCGATAATATTTTAATTTCCCATTTTTATATTAATTTACTCATTGTTAGTATCTGTGATCATTAATTATCATTAGTACATTTGTCATATTATAATTTTAAATGTATTCGACAATTTGTATTAATAATTTTATAGATATGTATTATATCTATTAAGAAAATTATGTATTTTATTAATTAACGAGGCCTAATGTGCTTAACGGGTAAGATTAAATAAATTCAGTATTTTTATTTATCGTGCCTATTGTACCGTGTCGTACTTTTCGTATTTTTAGCGTGTCGTGATTCGGGTTTAGATTGTAGGTCCGAGCTTATCGTGTAGTGTTCATGCCTATGATTATCGTGTCGTGCCTTATTGTGCTGGCCCGATAAGAACTCGACACGATTGATTTGTCAGCCTTGATATCAAGGGTGACCAATTGTAAGGGTTTAAAAATATTGATCGACGATAATGAGAATAAATATTGTAACAAAATTACAAAAGTTGTGTATAAGAAAATTTTTCAGAATTTATAAACTACATTTCGTATAATAACAATTCTTTTATGAACCAGGTTATATTATTTTCAATACTGTTCGATCTTTAAATAATATTTAGATGATTTATATATATGGAGCAGTTATAGTAATAAATATCATCTCTGATTTGAGAACCATTGATGGTTCTCACCAAAATACACACACACATATGACTTAAGTATACATATATACAATTACTTATTTAAATACTTTAATACATTTAAAATAATTATTTTTATTTTACAAAAAATAAAAAAAATTATCGTGCAATGCACGGGCAACAATACTAGTTGTTTAAAAATTGATATCCAACAAATTATGCAGAAATTCCAACACTAGTATTTTATTTAGAAAAAATTTATATAGGTAATGGATTATGTTAAAATTCCAAGAGGTCCCATATCTTAGTTGGTTAAAGCGTTGGTCTAATTAACCAAAGGTCGCGAGTCCGAGCCTCGCCGGGATCATTGCGTGTAATAGTTTTGAAAATAAATTTGAAAATAACATGTTGTCGAATCACAAAGAAAAAATCTAATTAAAATGAATGAACAAAGAAAAATTATTTGAAAATTTTTAAGTGTAATTATATCTTGAACTTTACCACTTAATATTATTTTCGAGAATATAAATAAGTCTTTTACTCCACATGGAAAAAAATCTAATCAAAATGAAAGAACTAGGAAAAGGTATTCTAGAAATTTTAAGTGTAATTATATCCTGAACATCCCATTTAATAACATTTTCGAGGAAATAAATTAGGTTTCTTCAACTTTATTTCTAACTCCAGCATGATTATGCAAATAAATGTTTGACGTCTAAGTAAGGTATCTCAAACGATTTTAAATACCTATTTTATTTCTAACTCCGGCATGATTATGCAAATAAATGTTTGACGTCTAAGTAAGGTATCTCAAACCATTTTAAATACCTTTTCTTAGTTCATTCGTTTTAATTAGATCTTTTCTAGGTGAGAAGATTAAATGGCATTTTAATTTTGATTTTATTTTCAAATTATTGCAATTAATGTTCCAGACGAGGCCCGAACTCGCGACTTTTGGCATATTAGGCCAACGCTCTAACCAATTGAGCTATGTGGCCTATTGGAATGTAACACAATCCATTGATTATATACTCCTCCAAATAAAATTCTAATGTTGTAAATATTACATAATCTCTTTTATATCAGAAACCTCAAAATGGCAATGATACATGATTTAGAGATCAAACATTTATTCGTATAATCATGACGGAGCCAGAAATAGAATTGAAGAAACTTAAATTAATTTCTCGAAAATAGTATTAACTGGGAAATTCAATATATATTTATACCTAAATTCTTGAAAATACCTTTTCCTTTTCAATTTCATTTGATTAGATTTTTCTATATTTTTTTGGTATATAGAACAAATGGCATTTTAATCTTTATTTTATTTTCAAAATTATTGCAGATTAAATACCGACTTGGCTCAAACTCGTGTGCGTTGGTTTATTACACAAACGCTCTAACCAACTGTTGTATGGACCCTGTTGGAATTTAAACACAATCCATCGATTATATACTTCTCTATATAAAATTCTAATGTTGTAATTTTTACTTAATTTCTTTGATATAAAAACTTGCAAAACGACAATGATACCTGACTTAGACGTCAAACATTTATTTGTATAATCATGCCGAAGTTAGAAATAAAATTGAATAAACCTAGTTTATTTCCTCGAAAATATTATTAATTGGGAGGTTCGCGATATAATTACACTTATAATTTCTAGAATACGTTTTCTTAGTTCTTTCATTTTGATTAGTTTTTTTCCATGTGATTAGATTAAATGACAAGTTAACTTCAATTTGCTTTTCAACATTATTGCATATAATGGTCCCGTTGAGCCTCGAACTCGCGACCTTTGGTTTATAGGACAAACGCTCTAATCAATTGTGCTATGGGACCTCGTGGAATTTTAACTTAATCCATTGCTTATATAAATCTTTTTAAATAAAATACTATTGTCGGAATTTTTTCTTAATCACTTGGATATTAATTTCTAAACAATTACAACGATACATTACCTATATGTCAAACATTTGTTTCTACAATCATACCGGACGAGCAATGAAATCAAATTTAATGGGCCACATTTATATTCTAATATTAATTGAGAAGTTAGTGATATAATTAAAAAAAAATTAAAATATCTTTTCCTAGTTCGTTTATTTTAATTAGATTTTTTCTAGGTGAGTAGATTAAATGACACTTTAATTTCAATGAAATTAAATTTAATGGGCCACATTTATATTCTAATATTAATTGAGAAGTTAGTAATATAATTAAACAAAAAAACTTAAAATACCTTTTCGTAGTTCGTTTATTTTAATTAGATTTTTTATGGGTGAGTAGATTAAATGACACTTTAATTTCGATTTTAATTTCAAAAGTATTGCAGATAATGGCCCAGCTAGACCGAACTCGCGACCTTTGGCATATTAGACCAATGTTCTAACCAACTGATCTTTGGGACCTGTTGAGATTTTACACAATCCATTGATTATATATTTCTCAAATAAAATTCTAATAATGTAATTATTACATAATTTCTTTTATAACAGAAATCTCAAAATGACAATGATACATGATTTAGAGGTCAAATATTTATTCGTATAATCATGACAGAGCCAGAAATAGAATTGAACAAGCTTGATTTATTTTCTCCAAAATAGTATTAACTGGGAAGTTCAATATATATTTATACTAAAATTTTGAAAATACCTTTTCATTGTCCATTTAATTTGATTAGATTTTTCTATTTTTTTTTTTGGTATATAGAACAATTGGCAATTAATCTTGTATTTTGATTTTCAAAATTATTGCAGATTAAATACCGGACTTGGCTCAAACTCGCATGCGTTGGTTTATCACACCAACGCTCTAACCAACTGTTGTATGGACCCTGTTGGAATTTAAACAAAATCCATCAATTATATACTTTTTATATAAAATTTAATGTTGTAATTTTTACATAATTTCTTTGATATAAAAAATTTCAAAACAACAATGATGACTTACTTAGACGTCAAACATTTATTTGTATAATCATGCGGGAGTTGGAAATAAAATTGAAGAAACCTAATTTATTTTCTCGAAAATGTTATTAATTGGGATGTTCGAGATATAATTACACTTATAATTTCTAGAATACGTTTTCTTAGTTCTTTCATTTTGATTAGATTTTTTTCCATGTGATTAGATTAAATGACAAGTTAACTTCAATTTGCTTTTCAACATTATTGCATATAATGGTCCCGTTGAGCCTCAAACTCGCGACCTTTGGTTTGTAGGACAAACGCTCTAATCAATTGTGCTATGGGACCTCGTGGAATTTTAACTTAATCCATTGCTTATATAAATCTTTTTAAATAAAATACTATTGTTTGGATTTTTTTCATAATCACTTGGATATTAATTTCTAAACAATTACAACGATACATTACCTATATGTCAAACATTTGTTTCTACAATCATACCAGACGAGCAATGAAATTAAATTTAATGGGCCACATTTATATTCTAATATTAATTGAGAAGTTAGTGATATAATTAAACAAAAAAATTTAAAATACCTTTTCCTAGTTCGTTTATTTTAATTAGATTTTTTCTAGGTGAGTAGATTAAATGACACTTTAATTTCGATGAAATTAAATTTAATGGGTCACATTTATATTCTAATGAATCTCAAAATAATGATAAATGATCTGGAGGTCAATATTTATTTGTATAGTCATGACGGAACCAGAAATAGAATTGAAGAAGTTTGATTTATTTTATCGAAAATAGTATTAACTGGAAGTTCAATATATATTTATACCTAAAATTTTGAAAACACCTTTTCATTGTCAATTTAATTTGATTAGATTTTTTATTTTCTTGGTATATAGAACAATTGGAATTTAATCTTTATTTGATTTTCAAAATGATTGCAGATTAAATACCGACATGGCTTAAACTCGCGTGCGTTGGTGTATTACACCAACGCTCTAACCAACTGTTGTATGGACTCTGTTGGAATTTAAACAAAATCCATCAATTACATACTTCTCTTTATAAAATTCTAATGTTGTAATTTTTACATAATTTCTTGATATAAAAATTTGCAAAACGACAATGAGACTTGACTTAGACGTCAAACATTTATTTCTATAATCATGCGGGAGTTAGAAATAAAATTGAAGAAACCTAATTTATTTTCTCGAAAATGTTAATTGGGATGTTCGAGATATAATTAAACTTATAATTTCTAGAATACGTTTTCTTAGTTCTTTCATTTTGATTAGAATTTCTTTCCTTGTGAATAGATTAAACGACAAGTTAACTTCAATTTGTTTATCAACATTATTGCATATAATGGTCGACTCGACTTGTTGAAAGCCATCAATCAAACTCGCGACCTGCTTTATAGACAAACGCCTAATATTTTTTAGGACAAACGCTCTAATCAATTGTGCTATGGGAACTCGTGGAATTTTAACTTAATCCATTGCTTATATAAATCTTTTAATATTTTGTAAATTATAATACTTGGATATTAATTTCTAAACAATTACAACGATACATTACCTATATGTCAAACATTTGTTTCTACAATCATACCGGTGGAGCAAGATTAAAGGATAAATGAAATTTAATTGATTATTTAAAGATGCAGACCATACAACATTTGTTTCTACATATTATTCGAGGAGAGATGATATAAAAAAATAATACTCTAGCGTATTTTATTAGATCTAGTGAGTAGATTAAATGAAACTTTAATTTCGTGAATTAAATATGGCACTTTATTTCTATTATTAAAAGTTAGTGATTAAAAATAATAGGTAAGGCCGAACTCGCGGACCTTTGGCATATTAGATCAACACTCTAACCAACTGAGCTATGGGACCTGTTGGAATTTAACACAATCCATCGATTATATTCTTCTCCAAATAAAATTCTAATGTTGTAATTGTTACATAATTTCTTTTATATCAGAAATCTCAAAATAACAATGATACATGATTTGGAGGTCAAACATTTATTCGTATAGTCATGACGGAGCCAAAAATAGAATGGAAGAAGCTTGATTTATTTTATCGAGAATAGTATTAACACCGAAGATCAATATATATTTATACCTAAAATTTTGAAATACCTTTTTCATGTCCATTTAGTTTGATTAGATTTTTCTATTCTTTTCTTGGCATATAGAACAATTGGCAGTTTAATCTTTATTTGATTTTCATAATTATTGCAGATTAAATATCGACTTGGCTCAAACTCGCGTGCGTTGGTTTATCACACCAACGCTTTAACCAACTGGTGTATGGACCCTGTTGGAATTTAAACACAATCCATCAATTATATACTTCTCTTTATAAAATTGTAATGTTGTAATTTTTACATAATTTCCTTGATATAAAAATTAGCAAAACCACAACGATACCTGACTTAGACGTCAAACATTTACTTGTATAATCATGTCGGGGTTATAAATAAAATTGAAGAAACCTAATTTATTTTCTCGAAAATGAATAATTGGGATGTTCGAGATATAATTAAACTTATAATTTCTAGAATACGTTTACTTAGTTCTTTTATTTTGATTAGATTTCTTTCCTTGTGAATAGATTAAACGACAAGTTAACTTCAATTTGTTTTTCAACATTATTGCATATAATGGTCCCGTTGAGCCTCAAACTCGCGACTTTTGGTTTTTAGGACAAACGCTCTAATCAATCGTGCTATGGAAACTCGTGGGAATTTTAACTTAATCCATTGCTTATATAAATCTTTTTAAATAAAATACTATTGTTGGAATTTTTACATAATCACTGGGATATTATTCTTCTAAACAATTACAACAATACATTACCTATATTGTCAAACATTTGTTTCTACAATCATACCGGAGGAACAATGAAATTAAATTTAATGGGCCACATTTATATTCTAATATAAATTGAGAAGTTAGTGATATAATTAAACAAGAAAATTTAAAAATACCATTTTCCTAGTTCGTTTATTTTAATTAGATTTTTTATAGGTGAGTAGATTAAATGACACTTTAATTTCAATTTTAATTTCAAAAGTATTGAAGATAATGGTGCCAGCGAGGTTTATTTTAATTAGATTTTTTATAGGTGAGTAGATTAAATGACACTTATATATTCGATTTTAATTTCAAAAGTATTGAAGATAATGGTATTTAAAATACATTTTCCTAGTTCGTTTATTTTAATTAGATTTTTTATAGGTGAGTAGATTAAATGACACTTTAATTTCGATTTTAATTTCAAAAGTATTGAAGATAATGGTCCCAGCGAGGTTTATTTTAATTAGATTTTTTATAGGTGAGTAGATTAAATGACACTTTAATTTCGATTTTAATTTCAAAAGTATTGAAGATAATGGTCCCAGCGAGACCCGAACTCGGGACCTTTGGCATATTATACCAACGCTTCTAACCAACTGAGCTATGGACCTTGTTGGAATTTAACACAATCCATCGATTATATATTTCTCTAAATAAAATACTAATG
>BMAC01000564.1:666882-685691 GCA_014905375.1 Phtheirospermum japonicum | reverse complement strand
TTTTTAGATAATTTATATAGAATACAACTATAATATAATAGTCTCTAAAATTTAGGTATAATAAATTAAACAATCGCACTAGAAATTTTTATTATATAGAGTTTATTAAATCATTTGGAACTAAGGTATAAAATAATTTATAGTGACGAGTTTGGGGCTAAGATTATTTTTTAAATGCATGATTGTAATTAAATAATAAAAAAAATATATATATATATATATATATATATGCATTGGATGTATGGATGTTACAGTGGGCTCTGTGCGAACGGTCGAGGTCCTTGACCGACCGATCTGCACTGTTCGTCGTTATTTTTTATTTATTATATATATATGTATATTATTTTTATTAAAATTATTAAGGTACCTGCAAGAATTCACAAACGACAATCATTAAGAACAAGCCATTCATACTCAAAAGCAATTTATTTAATTATTGAGCAAAATTGCTCGTTTATTTAAGATAACATGCTTCAACTCAACAGCTTAAACATTATTAATAAATTAATAATTTCTCTCGATCAACACTCTATTGACTACTTAGGCCCGAAAACTAGCTCATGAAGTTCCTACACCTGCTCTTCGAGGCCAATAATCCTACCCTTCAGACGTATGATCTCAGCATCAGCATCGTCCAGGATGCCGTGGAGGCGCTCGGTGTTTTTGGTTAGAGCGACCACCTCGGTAAGAAACTTGTGGAGGTCGGTCTGTAGTTTATGGACCTTCTGCCGATATTCTTCCACCTCTTCTTCCAACTTCTCGACTGTATCCTCGTACTTCTTCCTCGTCACCCAACCATAGGAAGTGTTATTATGATGATTCATGGTGTTTGGATACTGGACAATACTTGGAAAATGAAATATGAGAAGAAGGATTGTTGTGAAGGTTAAGGGCTAGAGGGTGGGTTTATATAGGTTTGAGAGTGGAGGTTTAAAGGATCTTCCCAATCAATTAAGATCAAGAGGAAGGGAAAGAGAATATTGACTTAGGCTATTATGAAATCAACCCCAAAAATAAAGATTCTCTTACCTCAGAAGATACTGCCGAAATATCTTACCCAATTGGCTTCCTTTGCATGGTGATACTCCTTCCAAAAATAGGCTCTCACAACTACCATCCGATCGGTGACATTACCCTTCCGATTGGACACCTCAACAATGAGTAGTTCGATCGGTTCCCTGCTGGTCTCCGATCGGTCTGTCCTGGAAATTCGAAATTCGCTTTAGAATTCTGCAGTGGTACCTGCCAAGTACTCTACCCGACAGACAAACACAAATATATACATGAAAAAAAGAAAAAGATAGAAAAGAAAAGCTTGGGTTACCTCCCAAGAAGTGCAATGTTTAACGTCTTATGCTTGACGATACCTCAGACGTGCTTCAAATCTCTTGAGGGGGATCATTGAGTATCACTACTTCGTGATCTTTCTGCGAAATTGGTCCCCCATGATAAATTTTCACGCGGTGGCCATTGACTTGGAAAGCGGAATTGCTCTTTTTATCAAGCAATGTTACAGCCCCAAACTCGTTGATGTTGGTGATCAAAAATGGACCGCTCCACTTCGACCTCAATTTTCCTGGGAAGAGTTTGAAACGAGAGTTAAAGAGTAAGGCTAGATTACCGACTTCCAAGCTTTTGTGGATGAGTTTTTTATCACGTGCTTCCTTCATTTTTTGTTTGCTCGCCCACGCCGTCTCATATGACTCGTTCCGTATTTCCTCCAATTCACTCAGCTCAAGCTTCCGATATTCTCCTGCCTCGTTTAAATCAAGGTTCAATGTGCAAATTTCCCATTCCGCTCGATGCTCTAATTCTACGGGAAGGTGACAAGCTTTTCCATAAACCAACCGAAATGGGCTCATGCCCAACACCGTTTTGTAGGCTGTACGGTAAGCCCACAATGCATCAACCAGCTTTGCTGCCCAGTCTTTTTGGTTTGGTTTCACGGTCTTTTCCAAAATGGCCTTGATCTGCCTATTGCTTGTCTCTACTTGCCCCGAGGTTTGTGAGTGGTAAGGGGTTGCCACCTTGTGACGCACCCCATACTTGTTCATAAGCCGATTAAAAGCTCTGTTGCAGAAATGGCTACCCCTGTTGCTTATGATCGCCCTCGTCACTCCGAATCGGCTGAAGATGTTCTCTTGGATGAATTTGAGAACGATCTCGGAGTTAGCCTTTCTTGTGGGAATTGCCTCCACCTATTTCGATACGTAATCGACTTCTACGAGTATATACTCGTACTCTCCACTCCTCGGAAAAGGACCCATGAAATCGATGCCCCATATGCCAAATATCTCGATCACTTGATTGGGTACTAAGGGCAACTCGTCTTTCCTCCCTATAATTCCCGACCGTTGGCATTTATCGCATGTCTTGCAATATTGGTGTGCATCGGCGAAAAGTGAGGGCCAGTAAAATCTGACTTGAAGGACCTTGAAGTCCATTTTCTGGATTCCGAAGTGTCCTCCCTCGTCATGGCAAAATCTTAGCACACCTATCTTCTCTTCGTCCGGTATGCATCTCCGAAAAAGCCCATCCTTGCAACGCTTGTAAAGATAAGGATCATCCCAAAAGAAAGTCCTGCATTTAAACAAAAATCTCTTTCTTTCTTGCGAAGAAAGATGGTTAGGGATAATCTTACAAGCAAGGAAATTCGCAAAATTAGCATACCATTGTTCGTTGATTTCTTCGATGGCATTTACGCTTTCATAAGGGAACACATCATCTACAAACCCAATTTTATTCGGCTCTCCTTCCACTAGCATGCGGGACAGGTGATCAGCAACCACATTTCAATCTAGGCTTGCTTTGCATTTTGGCGAATAAGTGATGAAGCGCTGCATGATCAGTGTGCACGATGACCTTGGAACCGACGATGTAAGAACGGAACTTATCTAATGAGAACACAACTGCAAATAGCTCTCGTTCTATAGTGGTGTAGTTGCGTTGGGCGCTATTCAACATATAACTGGCATAATAAATGACCCTCAGCATTTTATCCACTTGTTGGCCCAAGACTGCCCCGACTGCCTCGTTCGAAGCGTCACACATTATCTCAAAAGGAAGAGACCAATCCGGTGCAACTACAACTGGTGCTTGTGTCAATTTTTCTTTCAAAACGTTAAAAGCACTAAGACAATCACCATTGAATTCGAAAGGTACATCTTTCCCAAGCAATTTACATAACGGGCGACAAATTTTTGAAAAATCTTTAATGAAGCGTCTGTAAAAGACCGCATGTCCCAAAAAGCTCCTAACTCCTTTGACATCCTTAGGGGGTGGAAGAGTTTCAATAATGTTGATTTTCGCTTTATCAACTTCCAACCCCTTACTCGACATTACATGCCCCAACACAATCCCGCTTTTTCACCATAAAATTGGATTTCTCCCAACTCAAAGTTAAATACGACTCGACACAATGTTCAATTACTTTTGTCAAATTGTTCAAACAATTAGAGAAGGAAGAGCCAAATACCGAGAAGTAGTCCATGAAGACTTCGAGGAAGTCATCGATGAACTCGATGAAGATAGAAATCATACATCTCTGAAAAGTTGCAGGGGAATTGAATAAGCCAAAGGACATTCTCCGGTAAGCAAATGTGCCAAAGGGGCACGTGAATGTAGTCTTTTTCTGGTCTTCCGGGGCTATTGCAATTTGGTAGTAACCGAAAAGTCCATCTAGAAAGCAATAGTATTCATGCCCTTCTATCTTGTCGAGTAGTTGGTCCATGAACGGAAGTGGGAAGTGATCCTTCCTCGTCTCCGCATTGAGCTTCCGATAGTCAATGCACATTCGCCACCCGGTGGTTAGGCGTGTTGGGACGATTTCCCCCTTTTCATTTTCCAATATTGTGATGCCTCCTTTCTTCGGGACAACGTGCACTGGGATAACCCACTCTCTATCGGAGACGGAATATATAATCCCTTCGTCGATTAGCTTGAAGATCTCCTTCTGACTACCTCTTTAAGTGCAGGGTTCAAACGTCGCTGCCCCTCTCGTATCGGTTTCGCTCCTTCTTCTAGATCGATCTGGTGCATGCACGTGACCGGACTTATCCTCTTGATGTCACCGATACTCCATCCTATAGCTTGCTTGTATGTTTTTAGAACCTCGATGAGTCTAATTCCGCAAAGATGATTATGGGCTTCCTGTCATTAGACTCGAGAAACACGTACTTGAGATGGCTTCGAAGCGGTTTTAGTTCTAACTTGGGCTCTAAAGTGGGTCCAATGGGTGGCTCGATCGTGGGCTCCTCATTAATCTCGAAAAGAGTGACCACCCCCTCTGCGTTCGAATCAAACTCACCGTCCTCGACGTCATTGTTCTCAATTGGTACAACACCAAATAGTTCGCTCACGCATTGGTCCACCGATTTAAGGTAAGAGCAATCGGGACCAATCATAGGTGATGGAATGCTCAGAATTTCCTTGAGCGAGAACGTCACTGATTCACCTAACATGGAAAGTGTCATTTTTCCCCGTCCAACATCAATTAAGGTGTGTGACGTTTCCATGAAAGGTCTACCCAAGAGGATCATATGCTCTTTGCTTGTTTCATCCACTTCTCCAACATCCAGTATGACAAAGTCCACAGGGACTACCAACGAACCGACCTCCACTAGAACATCCTCGACCACTCCCAAAGGATATCTTAACGAACGATCCGCCAATTGAAGCCGTAAACTCGTTGGCTTCATCCCTCCAAGGTTGTATTGCTTGTATAGGGCGTAGGGCATCAAATTGATCCTCGCCCCTAAGTCGAGAATTCCACGTGCTTTTTGCCCATCTCCAAGGGTTATCGTAATGCAGAAACTCCCTGGATCCTTTGCCTTAGGTGGCAACGTATGGTGGAAAATTGTGCTTACTTCCTTGGATAAAACCATTCGTTCATTTCTTTCCATTTTCCTCTCTTTTGTCGCAAGTTCCTTAAAAGACTTGACGTCGGCCGTCATCGCCTTGATCACGTCGAATAGTGGGAGGTTCATGTTCACGTCTTTCAGCATATTGTAAATTTCCATGAACTTTTTGCTTTCCTTTGCTGGTTTGAGGCGATTGGGAAATGGTATGGCGTCCCTTATTACTCGTTGTGGTCTTTGTTCTTCATCAGCCTTCTTGTCCGGTCGGTCAGGCTTATTCAACCGATCGGTCAATGCCTCTTGTCCTCTACTCCGATCGGACTTTGGCTCATTCTGATCCGACAATGTACACTGTTCTCTATTCCGGTCGTACCTTGGATCATCTTGATTAGAAAGAGTCTCCTGTTCTCCAGTCCGATCGGTCGGTTGTGTAGTCCGATCAAAAATGTTGTCAGCTGCATTCTTTTGATTTATTTCAATGCGTTTTGGATAAAAGGCCCCCGTCAGTGAGCCTGGAACGTATGGGTTACGTGATTTGTGCATTCTCCCCACTGTTCCTTGCTCACCGCTTGGGCTAGATTCTCCTTTATCTCCACCACCTATACTTAGCTCGTCCGTGGAATCTTCACCTTCGATTCCTCGTACTTCATTATCAACTTGCTTCCCTCCACGTAACACATGTACTGCCATTGATTGTTTGGGTTTGCTCGGTAGCTTCCCCGGATCACTTGCCGTCTTTGCCATAGAAGCCGATAGTTGTCCTATCATCATCTCTAACTTCTCCAGTTGTTTCCTCGTCCGCTTGCCTTCCTCGATTGTATGAAGTGTCTCCTCCCAATTTCGTAGAGTCTCATGCTCTAGTTGTTGACGCCATAATCTTAGTTAGTCATCGGGGTTGACTGGAAGCGGCATTTGCTGCTGTTGTGGCACTTGCTGGTATTGTTGTTGTGGTGCTTGTTGGTATTGTGGTTGTGGTGCTTGTTGGTATGGTTGTTGTGGTGTTTGATACTGTTGCGGAGGGTGTTGTGAATAACTATTTTGCCCCTTACTTTGATAAGATTTGTATCCACTCGGCTCTCCTTGACTCTTGTTCGGGGGTGGTTGTGGGTCTGTTTGCTTGGAGTTGGGCACGGAATTCGAGATTTTGGGGGCGTAATTTGAGTTGTATTATCCGTTAAACTTCTTCCCATACTTGTTGGTGGGTTGATAATATTGGACGGCATTTACCTCCCCTTCCTCTTTGTCGTCGAACACCACATTGCAAGTGTCAGCTTCATGTCCCACCGCTCCACATTTTTTGCACATCTTAGGCGGAGGTGTCGAAGGTTCCTCTTCCCCTTTCATTTTACTCGTTAATAGTGCGACTTGTTTTGTCATCTCCTTGATTTGGATTGTTGGGACTTTGTATTTCCTTGGTCAGAAACTCGTTTGCTGCGATTTTTTGCTCATAAGCTCGAACAATTCCCAAGCCTCCGTAGCGGTCAATTCTCCAAAATCTCCAGCCTTCACATCTACTTGCTGTTTGTACACCGGGAACAACCCTTCATGGAAGTAATTCTTAACCATCTCGGTGGTATTATTGTGGTGTGGACAATTTTGTAAGAGCCCTTTATATCGTTCCCATGCGTCATAGAACGACTCCCCCTCCATTTGTTCAAAGTTTGTGATTTCCCTTCGCAATTTGGCAGTTGTTTAAGCGGAATAGAACCTACTCACAAACTTTTTATACACCATTTCCCAATTAGTCAAAGAATTGGGCTGCAACGATAAAAGCCAATGCTTCGCCTTGTCCTTCAAGGTCACCGAAAAGCATTTCATCCTCAATTGATCCTCATGTAGTCCAAGATGTGGAATTCTGCTCACCACGAGGTAAAATTCCCTAATGAAATTCATAGGGTCTTCATTGGACATGCCATGAAAAGTAGGAAGTTGGTTTACACTGCCCGCTTTTAAATCATAGTCTCTCGCCGCGGGCCTAAGACTATTGCACTGCTGTATGAACCAATCGTTGGGAAGAGGAGATCTCCTTGACGGCGTTCATTAGGGTACCGGCGCCCTCTCCTTACTCCGAAGTTAGTTCGTGCACCAAAGTTCCTTTCCTCTCCGTACTCCTCGTAGTACCCATAATCACGCTTCTCCTCGAAATTCCCATGGTCTTCATAGTCATCATTCCGGTAATCCCTCCTTTGCCAAGCGTTGAACGGTCGCCCCTCTCTCCTATTATGATTCTGCTCTTGCTCGAATTGTCCGAATCCTTGGTGGTTTCATTGGTTGTTTTGGGGCTGGGGCCAGCCATGACCACCATTATTGTGTTCGAACTCTCTATTTGCACGAGCGTTGTAAGCCCGAGCTTCTTCACGGTTTCGAAATCATTGAGGAGGTTGTTGGTAAGTAGGGTCCTCTTGCATCATGATTTGGTGGTTATCCCTAGGTAGTGGCTCCCCGTTGTTTGCTTGGTCCGGCTCTCTTGGTTCTTCGTTATGTCGTAGAGGTGGATTTCTTGGTTCTTCGTCCTCGTTGTTATCCATTTGCTCTTGTACATGCACATCATCGATTGGTGGCACGCCGTATGGATAATCACGAGGAGGGGTTTGGTTATTTCGTCCTCTCCCTCTCCCACCATTCATTCCTCCTCTTCCTCCATTCTCACGTCCTCCAAGAGATAGATTCTCCGCCATGATGGTTGAACTTGTTTCTAAGAGATTCCCTTCAGTGGAAGGAAATAATTGTCTCGGTCTCGATATACGTTCGATGCTATTGATGAATGGGGTCAATTCTCCTCTAAGGCTTCGTCGACCTTGCATCAACAACAAACAATCACCGTATCGAGAGGCAAACAATAAAAATTATACAACTAACGACATATAAGCAATAACACAAATAAACATCATTAACACCTTTGCCATTCCCCGGTAACGGCGCCAAATTTTGATCCGAACTTTTTGGTTCCTTTCAAAATTAATTACCAGTTAACCGATACGCGTCTACACTTTTGATGGGGCAATAGACGGGTCAGACCTAATTTGGGGTAAACCTGATTTGATATAACGGGAATAAAAAAGGACACAATGAGACCAGCTTGGTCTGAACGAAGGTCTGGCTAGGCCCCTTGGGAAAACAGACATCGGGAAAAGATGAATACAACTCTTGATCTCTCCTGAGCTGATAAAAGCGCTCTACTAGAAAAGACCTGACTTGAGTCAAGGCCGGTATCGATACTGAGGCGATATAGAGGAAAGAAAAAAGGAAGACCTATTTTTCGGATTCCCAGTAGAGAGACAAGTGGGACCACTTGTCAGAACTAGTTGCGTAACGGCCTGTGATTCGCGGCGTGTGCTCCTGAGATCCCGGCTGGGGTCCCCACTAGGAGAAACTATAAATATCTCAGCCCCCAAGGCTGAAAGGGGTATGTCATTCTTTGTGCATTCCTTCTTTGCTTGCTAAGAGAAACCTCATACGCTTTACTGACTTAAGCATCGGAGAGGTTTCCACCGGAAAACCCCCGGTGGTCCTTTCTAACGTGTTTCTGTGCACAGGTCAAGAAGGTATTCAAGGTTCCAGGCGTTGTTCTTGACGTCGATCATATTTTGGGTTGAAACAATTGGCGCCGTCTGTGGGAAAGGGATCAAGCTAAGACGTGAGGGTTTCCTTTTGTTCTATGGCTTCAGACGGTTTACGACGGAACTTGGTGGGAGAGCTCGGCGGAACCCCCAGTTTCACTGTGCCGTGGGGTATGCCTAGGATGACAGATATGTCGGCGATGGGGCCAGAAGGGACAGCGCCGTCGGCAGCGGCCGTAACGGGCGCTACGCCACCCCCACTCGATAGATCTGTGCCAACTACTGGTGGTTCATTCAATGAATCCTTCCTCATGCAGCTCTCGGAGCTCATTGGAAAAGCCATGGAGACGGCGGTGGAAAAGAAGTTTGCGGAGATGTCGACACCGCCATCCAACACACCACCGGCAAGAACTGTCCCGGTGGTGGGAAATGAACCACCACAAGGCCAATGCACGGATCAGACCCCTCTACAGGACAAGGAAGAGCACTTCTCTACTTCTGATACTGAGACATCAAGCCAGGCTAATCCAGGTCTGGCTGAGCAGATGCAGAGCCTGCAGAAGGAGGTGCGGGAGTTCAGAAAGACACTGACGAATACTGGTGCGATGCCAGCACGGCGGGGCACTCCATTCACGGAGGAGGTTATGTGTGATGATGTGCCGGCCTCATATCATTCTCTAGGTTTCGAGTACAATGGGACCATGGACCCGTGGGACCATCTCAGCCGTTTTGAGATCGCGGCAGCCCTGCATAAGTTTTTGGATGCGGTCATGTGCCGGGTCTTTCCGATGACCTTCACAAAATCAGCACAGCTTTGGTTCAGCCAATTGCCGCCTCAATCTATTAGCAATTTCGATGAGTTCAGCTCGGCCTTCCTGCACCAGTTCACAAGTTGCAGGAATTACCAGAAGATGCCGCTAGAGCTCTTCAGTCTCAAACAGAAAGAAGGTGAAAGTCTGCGCGCCTATATCAACCGTTTCACTACGGCAAAGCTGGAAGTGCCATCCGCGTCAGAAGAACTATTGGTAAACGCTCTGGCACAAGGCCTGCAGAGAGGTGAGTTCTTCTAGTCACTGGTTGTCAAACCATCTCTGAAATTTGGAGAGCTCTTGGAGAGAGATGAAAAATACACCCACCTGGAGGAAGCTCTGAAGATCAAGGACGAAGGAGAGAAAAAAAGAGAAAGATATGATAGAGAGGACAGGCAGCAGGGAAAAAGCCCAGACCAGACCTGTCCGGGGGGAGACCTCGTTTCGACAGATATACTCCTCTAGCAACACCACAAGGCAAAATTCTGCAGGTAATAGAAAGGCATCCAGACCTGAAATGGCCTAAAACCTATTCGCAGAAGCCCAAGAAGGAAAGATCTGACCGGTTCTGCCGTTTCCATACTGAATATGGATATGATACTGATCAATGCACTCATTTGAAAGATGAGCTGGAGAGAATGGTTCAGGCTGGGCACCTGAAAGAGTATGTCCGCATGAGAAAGGAAGAGGCCAGATCTGGTAGTAGTGGTTATGACCGGCCCCAACAAGGCAAGAGAGATCAGGATAGAAGACACGCTGAAGAAAGGAGGTCTGATCAGGCCCAGGTCATTCATGGCGAGATTCAGATGATTGCGGGCGGAGAGCTGGAAGAGCATTCTAAACGGGCGCAGCATAGCTATGTTCGGGCTACGAAGGATTTAGTTAGGAAATCGCGTGAAGTGGGGCAAATGGCGTCTACACCGAACACTTTTTTTGGGTCGGAAGATGGAGATGGCATCTTGGCCCCACACATGGACGCTTAGGTCATAACAGCAACCATCGCCAATTATAATGTGCGGCGAATTTTTGTTGATACTGGAAGTTCTGCCGACATTTTGTTTTATGATTGTTTTCTAAAATTGAGGCTGGATGTTGAGTTGGAGGAGGTTACTACCTGATTAGAGTAGATTTATCCTTATTTTTATTATCTTTTTAGTTCGTTTTTATATTTGTTTTTGGTATAAGTTGGATGATTTAGGCGTAATTCCGTAATTTTATAATTCCAGCTTATTTTACCGTATTTTGATCTTAATTGATGCAATTATGTGATGTTTCGTTGTTTTTCACCTTACAGCTAAGTAACCGGAAGAGTTTGGCACGTAAAAGACAAAGTTCGATGTTCGAGAATAGAAGAACAAGCTTTCCGGTGAAACGAGTAGCAAACGATCGAGAAACGGAGATCGACGCTCAGTCGCGTCGACTGATGCGACCGTCGACGCACAGTCAACGCGAGCCGTTTCAGCGAGTCATGGCCGCGTCAGTCAACGCTCAGTCGACGCACTGCCGACGCTACGTTCTGAAGCGTCGATGTCGACGCAACGTCGACGCTAGCTGCTGAAGCGTCGATGTCGACGCACCCCGTCGACGCTCCTGCCAGCCGACGCGCGCACCTACTTATCACACCTGCCGAGCACCTGCACGCGTCAGTCGACGCTAGGTCGACGCACCGTCGACGCGACGGCCCAGAATTCGGAAATTAGGGTTTCTTGTGCGGCAAGACTTGTAATATTTATAAAAACCCTTCATATTTCGAGTTTTCAGGGTGTTCCAGGAGAGATACATCTATCCTAGGGTATTTTAGCATTCAAAAACAATAAATCTACGTCTTATAACAAGATTTGGAGACGGGGATCAAGGATCGAAGTTCTACGCGTCCGAAACACCGATTTCGCGCTCTAAGATCCATCTTCGCCCAAGATCAGCGTTCAAACTCCTGAATAGCTGGATCTTTTCATTGCTTTCCTTAGTTTCAATAAGTATTCCTAAACTCTTAGATAATTTTCTAGTTAATTGTTTAGATAAATTCTTCGTTAATTCTAGTTTTAATTAGTTCATTTATTTTTATGCTTGGATATTGGATTTTGGTAATTTAGTTTATTTATGCGATTTAGTTTATACTTAGTTATTGGTTCTTGGATTCGTATGATTCAATTGCTAGCGATAATCTCTTAAATTCATGCTTTTAGATATAATAAATTAGTTCTAGCCTTCATAGCAWAAAATTGGTAATTTAGTTATTCCTCTTAGTTGATAAATTAGAATAATTAGTTCAATCAGCTTTAGTTTATTGCTTAGTTTGTAGTTGGTAATCTAGTTAAATTAATCATTTTAATTATTTTTAGTTTAATTATCGTCTTAGTTTATAATGATCGAATTAATCTATTCAAACTCCCAAATGTATATGTATGTTATTCGTAATTGAGAAAAAAATTCGAAAGACCGAACAGTTGTTTCCTCGAGAGATACGACTCGAGTCAAACTCATCACCCTACAGTTACCTCGTACACTTGCGAGCAAACTGACGTGCTTTTAAATTATTTATTAAAACGGGGTGCACAAAAGTTTGAGTCAAAAATTTYGCGCCGTTGCCGGGGAAGCAACGAGTAGGAATTAAAGATGTTTTTCGTTTTATTTTCTGTTTAATTTATTATTTAATTTGCTTTTACTTGGTTTTTMCRATTTGGTACGTTGACGTGTTGTTGAGTTTATGCAAGYAAGGCGATCACTTCAARGCGACCTTGTSCCKTTCATCGACAACATTCACCGTTCAAATCCGCCAAGACCAAAACCCGTTCTTATTCCCGAGGACAATTCCTCGACAGCAACCGATTTTGCTTGCGATCAAGTTCCCAGCATCATGTTAGGAGCACATTCAGTTCGGAATGGCGATTCACCACCGAGATCACCACCACGCCCCATTCGAGCTGGGTATGGTAGTGAACCAAACAAGTTACACTCTACTAGACGCGATGAAAGGAGAAACGAAGGAGTTAACCAACAGCACAACATAGTCAATCACCCGCTCAACATGGAGGATTTGAGGCAAAACGAAGAGATGAACGACAATGTCATGCGTCAGCACAACGTCGAGAACATGGCATTTAGGAATGAGGATGTTTTGCAGCGAAACGCCTATGTTAACAATCAAAGGCACGTGAACGAGTGGTTGGAAAATCAAGATCATGGTTACGAGCAAAACAATTTCAGCGGGAGATACGAGCGCGAGCACCATTACTCACATAAAAACCACTACGAGAGAGCATATGACCAAGTTCGAGAACCAAGGGGAGATCAAGCACTTAGACAGCGCGACTTGGCACGTCCAAAGGTTGTACCCTTTGGGTCCGCCATTGTTCTTGGACCTACCGCAAGGGCAGTCACGATCAAACCGCACCAACTCAACCTACTTCCAACCTTTCATGGGAATGCGCATGAAGACCCTTTGGCATTTTTAAATTATTTCATTGATGAAGTTGGCCGATTCGTAGTTCATGGCCTTCATCAAGAAGAAGTGCAGATGATTTGTTTTCCGTACATCTTGAAGGACAAGGCGAAGTCATGGCTACTGTCCTTAGAGCCTGGTTCGTTAACCGACTGGGATATGATTAGCGAGAAATTTCTAAACCAATATTATTCAGCCCAAACGATGGGGCATCTTCGGAGGCAAATTGCTACTTTCGAGCAGTTAGAAGGAGAGCTATTTCACAAATCGTGGGAGCGCTACAAAACACTTTTGCAAGCTTGCCCCCACCACAACTATTCTCCGGAGATGACTAACTAGTTCTTTTTCGATGGATTATTGGACTATGGGAAACGAGAGGTAGAGATAGCAGCGGGAGGAGATTTTGGAGATTTGACAGCACACGAGGCAAGACAAGTGTTGGAGAAGCAGAGCGAAAAGTCTAGACAAACCAATTCTTGGCCTCGTAAGATGAGAGTTAACGAAGTTTCCATTCCTGATCCCGATTTAGATGATGGCAAGTTAGTTAAAGCGAAATGTGAGGAGATTTTCGACGAGAAATTAGCTGCTTGGAAAGCCGAGCGAGCTAGCAAGGCCGCTGCCCAGAAAATGGCTGCGAATTGCAACCAGTGTGGATCCCTCCAGCATTTAGCAGACGCATGTCCTGACAACAGTGAGCAGCAAGAGGAGGTAAACGCGATCCAAAGCTATTCAAATCAAAAGAAGTACACACCACAACGTGACAATCCTCTTTTCAAGTGGGGTCCGGGCAATCCAAATCATATGCCGCCCGATCCACAATTCCCCCACCGCATTATGCTCAAGTACCAGTGCCACCAGCACAAAATAACTTTCATACACAAGGGCAGGCGTCGAGTACAAGCCAACCGAACGATCAGCTATTGGTTTGGCAGCAGAATCAAGTGGCTGAGACAATCAGTAATAGAGAAAGGCTTACAAAAGTAAATGCAAAGATAGATGAACTTTCAAAAAAGGTGAGCGGAATAGACCAACTTTCCGACATTGTGCATGATCTAGCTAAAAACATGGATAGAATGGAGAGAACTATGGGACAAATAGCAACTGATACTGCTAGATCAAATAAGTAGAAAGACAAGCTACCAAGCTAGCCGGAGCAAGCGTCGGCAATTCATGTCCTTCGTAGTGGGAAGAAGATCGACAATGGCATAGAGAACCAAGATGAGGAGCTTGTTCCTAAACCAGTGGACAAGCTACATAAATCCGCCAATAGATATGTTCCTGGTTCTATTCAAGGGAAGATTCCGAGCGACACCTCTGGCATCGATGAACCGCCGCAACCGAAGCAAATAACGATGCAGTATAAGGATTCTGTTCCTTTTCCAAGCCGATTACGTCCAGCAAAGGAGAACAAAAAGTTTATGGAGTTGTACAATCTCTTGAAAAATGTGAATATAAACCTGCCACTTTTAGAAGTAATCAAGACGATGCCCGCCTACGTCAAGTTTTTTAAGGAGCTTGCCTCGAGAGAGAGACGTTTGGCGACAACTCAATACGTTCCGTTACCGAAGGAAATTAGTGCAATTTTCAAAAAACCATTACCGCATAAGGAACGCGATCCTGGCAGTTTTTGCATAATGATTTCACTAGCTAATGGGAAGAAGGCAGTAGGTATGTTAGATCTTGGAGCGGGCGTTAATCTAATGCCGTATTCGCTTTATCGAGATTTTGATCTTGGACCCCTCAAGCCGACAACCATGCGCCTACAGTTAGCTGATCGCTCGACCCGACGACCCTTGGGAGTAGTCGAAGATGTTTTAGTGCAAGTTGGAGAGCTCGTAATTCCGGTTGATTTTGTGGTTATGGACATTGGTGAAGTTCCGACTGAGGACAACGAGCACACCATTTTATTAGGGCGACCATTCATGGCAACTTCCCATACTCTTATTGATGTTCATAAAGGGAGAATAACGATGACCGTTTTGGGCGAAACAGTGATTTTTTCTCTGAAAGATATTCACAACACTCCCTCTCCTATTTTTTCTCTGAAGATCCGTTTTGGAGACTTAGTCTTGTATAATAACGAACGTAAGTACGACCCAGCCGATTTTGGAGCTTCATGGAGCGGACCATTCTCAATTAAAGAAGTTGATGAGTACGGCGTAGCCACGTTGTACAAAGAGATTGGCAAATCATCCTTTCAAGCTCACAAGCATAGATTGAAGCCTTATCATGACGGACGAGGTAAACATAGAGATCGCAAGATGGTGGAGTTTGGAGACCCACCGTACGTGGGGAGATAAACGAGCAAGACAGCGTCGAGCAAGCGACGTTAAAGTTTGCGCTTCTCGGGAGGCAACCCGAGCAATTGTATCCTTTTATACCTTATTTCTTTTTATTTAATTTTTATTTTTGATTTTTTGTTGTTTAGAACAGATGGAAGAACTCGGACGGGGAGAATTGAACGAACGTGCGAAGGAAAAGATGCCCAGGAATCCGCTCGCATCGACGCCGAGCATCTGCTCGCGTCAGTCGATGCGGAGTCGACGCAAAATGCCGAAGAATTGTCTTCTGTCGCGTCGACTGACGCGGCGTCGATGCAGCATCGACGCGACCCGTGGACCGGCCCAGAAACGTTTAAAAACCGGATTTTTGGCCCACGACCCGACCCGTGACCGTCTTGACCCGCGGGATTGGCTTGAAAATCTATTTAAAAACAGATTCTTCTCCCTTTTTAATCACTTTTCTTCCTTTCAAAAATTCTTATCTTCCTCTCTCTTTTGCAATATTTGTTTTTCAAAATTTTCCAGGAATTCAAGCACTATAATTCCCCAACCCCAGAATTCCTATTACAAAATTTGGTGTTCAAGAAGCCTTCCGAAAACGGGCTACAAGGGTTGAGGCAATTCTCGCGTTTTTACGAAAATTCGACTACTCTACACGAGGTACTTCGCTTGAATCTTTTCTTGGGACCTTATAATTGTTGTTTGGTTGTGTTGGGAAGTTTTTGGTGCAAGGATTGTTGGAATTTTTAGTTGGTTGAACAAGCACGCCAAGTGTTCGACAAAATTCCCCAAAGAGCAAAGAGTCTTATTTTTCAAGGTTTTTCAATCCCGTTCACTTCATATTGATTAATTATGTCTCGAGCGGGAAAATGCAAGGGTATTTCGGGGAAATACGGAGCACCGTTCCCGATTTTTGATAAAAAGGAAGGGGACATGTTTAAGAACATTCGAAGATGGGGATTTGCTACGCACCGGACTTTGAATGTCCAAGGGATAGCGGATGAGGCCTCGAATGGGTCGGAACACCACACCGACCTTTCGTGTTATGTAAATGGCCTCGGGTGTGGGTACTTTGCCCAAATGCATTTGCCCGGTTTTCGAGAACTCATGCTCGAGTTTTTCTCGACTTTGGCGATTCGGAATTACGAGACGTTCTCTTGTCGGTTAGGAGGGAATGATGTGGTTGTCGACGAGGAGATTTTTGGAAACATTCTCGGTTTCCCGATTGTAGGGGACCACCCGGTTGGAGTTCAAGGCTTCGATTTAGCCTCTTTTGGGGGGATGATTACTGGGGAAAACACGGGGGATTGTAAGAGATTTCCTTGCTCGAGGATTCGAGACGACGCCCTCTATGTCGCCTACAAGATTCTCGCGCACATCATTCTATGCAAGAATGAGGCCACTTACGCGACTAAAGCCGAGCTTTATGTTCTACAATGCCTCGTTGATGGTCGTCAAGTCCGGTTGTACCCGCTTAATTTGCTAGGACTTTACAATGTCACCAAAGGTACCCCGGGAAGAAAGTCGCCACTTCTCTTGTTTGCGCCTTACATTACCGGCCTCGCCCGTCACTTCAGTTTCGATCTGGCCGGAAGCGGACTTAGCCCGCTTGGGACCTCTTCACTACCACTCGCGCGTGCGCCGGCACCCCGAGTGAGGTCGTCGACTAGGGGAGGATCTTCGTCTCGACTACACGACGAAGACGATGATGGCGACGAGGACATGGAGCAAGCCCGCCGTTCTACTTCGGGCCCGAGTCCCGATTGGGGGCAATTTTTCGAGGAGAACCGAGCATTTCAAGTGAAGATGTTTGATAAGCTCCAAATTATTGATGAGAAGATTGATGCGAACCACGGCCAAAACTGTCGGAGCTTGAAGAAGATACGAGCTCGCATTTCGAAGCTCGAGGAGCGGTTTGAGGCGGCATACCCCACACCGAGCATGGATGTCGATGAGAACCACAACGAGGATGATGAGTCCCGCGAGTTCTAAACTCTTTCTATCTTTATTTTTATTATTTACGCTTTCTTTATAAAATAAAAATAATAAAAAAAGGAAAAATTTAAAATCCAAAAATATTGTTATTTTCTTTGTTTTTGTGTGTTTTCTTTTTCTTTTAGGGCAATTCTTATCACGTACGTTGAAGAAGTGGCCAATTACACAAATCACGACTAGCGGCTCGACTACTATTATTTCAGGGATGTTTTCTTTTTCCTTCCTCTTTTTGATTTTAGGATGTATTTGTGGCAATCCGGAGATTGCCCGGATTTTTAGAGAGGGGGGTGGTTGAGTGTGATTTGTATTGATTAATTGTGTAATTTTATTTGATACTTGGCCTGTAATAATTATATGCTTAGACGTGATTAATTTCTATTTCTACGCTTAATTGTGTTTGTATGGCATGCCTGTCAAAATTGACTAAGTATGACTATTTGTTTTCGTCTTTGAGCGTGCATAAGTGCATAATTTTTCAAAATTTATTTATTATATATATTGTAAAATGGTACTTGGACGCAATTGATTTCACGAAACCTTAAAAACAGCGTCAATTCAAAAATTTTCATGCAAAAAGCCAGCAAGTAGCCTGAGTGTTTATCATCATTGCATGTACGTGAACAAGTTTCAGTTTTGATATCTCTTTGAAATCGTTGTGTGTAGTCGACTTTGCAAATGAAGTTAAGGCGCATATAAAACCTTATTCCGGCCATATRCATATATTTTTAGCCACTATAAATTCCGAATGAGCCAATCATTGCCAAATATCCATGCCTATAGCCATGAGTGTTTCTGAGACGACCCTACAACCCATTAAAAGCGTGGGGTAGGAGTTCGTATTTTTATTGGTTATTTGAGTCTTGGGAATTTTTATTAGGAATTTATTATTTTTGTAATTAAGGACACCACCATTCGAAAAATAAAAAAATAATAATAAAAAGAGAGAAACCCCCTAAAAAGAATAAACGGGGGAGAAAAAAAAAAGAAAGAAAAAGAAAGATGGTGGGTCTTGTGTCATTAATTGCCTACGCGCTTGTTAAGGCTTGAGTTTAATTGTTTATTTTATGAAGCCTTATGTTTAAAAGGCAAAAGAGTTGTGATTAAGTGGTTTGAGCTTATAGTCGGTTTTACGGTTTGCGAGTTGAGGAATAGCCTATATTTTAAAAGGCTACGTTATGAGAGTTAAGTGAGGTTTTTATTTTTTAGCGAGGTGAAGCAAATTGCTTCGTTTTTTTTAGGTTAGGTTGAGTGAGTTATTGATCATGTTTGATCATGAGTTAGCCACACGACTTATATATTCCATACCCGTCCAAAGAGCCTTACGTTACAACCCGCAAAGACCTTCTCTAATTCTTAGTTTTGATAGCACACTTAATTTGCGATTGAAAAGAGATTGATTTTCTGTGCTTATTTACTGTGCCTGTGATTGTATGATTTAAGTGTATACATGTCCCATGCAGAAAATACTTGAGTGCTTTTGAGCGTACATATATATAATATCCTTCGTGAGGAAGCATGATTTTATTTTGAAGCGACAATGTAATAATGGTCAAGTGTTTGGCGTTGCATGACTTGTACCTATATTTTTAAAACTACGTATGTAGCATAGCACGACTCTTTGCTTGAACTTATTTTCATTCTAGTTATACTTCGAATGTATCGTTTGTTCGAGGACGAACAAACCAATAAAGCGTGGGGTAGTTGATTAGAGTAGATTTGTCCTTATTTTTATTAGCTTTTTAGTTCGTTTTTATATTTGTTTTTGGTATAAGTTGGATGATTTAAGCATAATTCCGTAATTTTATAATTCCAGCTTATTTTACCGCATTTTGATCTTAATTGATGCAATTAGGTGATGTTTCCGT
>BMAC01000564.1:637290-648876 GCA_014905375.1 Phtheirospermum japonicum | reverse complement strand
GATTTTTAAAATAATTTAAGATAATTTACATAGATACAACTACAATATAATAGTCTTTAAAATATATTTAACAATCGCACTAGAAATTATATTAAATAGAAATCCTTAAATCAATTAAATAAATCGTAGTAGTTTTTAGAAGTCGAAATATATATATATAATTTATTTGGTAACCGAATTGTTAATTCGATTAAATAGAATTCTATGGGTTTTAAATTTGGCTTTGGTAAAAATAAAATAAAATAAAAATAATGTAATTGGATTTGAATAAAAGGCTTATTGGACTTGAAACAATAGAATTTAAATAAAAAAAAATATATTGGGCTTAAAATTATAAGGAAATAAAAACTTGGGCGTTACAGGATCAAGGCCCGTTTGGAAAGATCTGGAGGCAGATGGGCGGATGAGCTGAGCTCAATTTTGTGGGCATATAGAACTAATCCCAAAGAAAGTACAGGGGAAATGCCTTTCGGTTTAGCTTATGGTATGGATGTAGTGGTGCCCGTCGAAATAAGCATGGAAACTCATCGGGTTCAGAATCTTGTTGAAGAGCAGAATGAACTTTTAATCCAAGATGCTCTGGACTTGATGGAGGAAAAAAGAGAGTGAGCTACTGCCAGAATGGCACATATTCAGGGGAGAATAAAGGCAACATATGATAAAAACTGTGGTCAAGAGGCAGTTTCAGGTGGGAGACCTGGTTTTGAGAAGAGCTGATTTAGGAAAGATGAAAGGGAAACTTGATGCTGCATGGCAAGGACCGCTTCGGGTCACCCAAATCTTAGCAGGAGGCGCTTATAAGTTGGAAGAGCTCGATGGGACCGAGATCCCCCGTGTTTGGAATGTCTCTAATTTACGAAAACTTTATGCATAAATTGTAATTTCTTAATAATCATTTGCCTCATTGAATAAAATCGCAGGTTTATTCTCGTTCATCAGTTAAGTACGCGTTCATAATTAAGCCAGGATTGGCTAAGGGCGGCTGCCCATAATTTTGCCTAACCTGATTATCAGTTTAAGCCAGGATTGGCATAAGGGCGGCTGCCCATAATTTTGCCTGACCTGATTGTCAGTTTAAGCCAGGATTGACTAAGGGCGGATGCCCTCGATTTTGCCTGACCTGATTGTCAGTTTGAGCAAGGATTGGCTAAGGGCGGATGCCCTCGATTTTGCCTGACCTGATTGTTAGTTTATTCCCTCGATTTTACCTGACCTTATTATTAGTTTATGCCCTCGATTTTGCCTAACCTGATTGTCAGTTTAAGCCAGGATTGGCTAAGGGCGGATGCCCTCGATTTTGCCTGACCTGATTGTTAGTTTGAGCCAGGATTGGCTAAAGGCGGATGCCCTCAATTTTGCCTGACCAGATTGTCAGTTTGAGCCAGGATTGGCTAAGGGCATATGCTCTCAATTTTGCCTGACCTGATTGTTAGTTTAAGCCAGAACTGGCTAAGGGTGGATGCCCTTGACTTCCTGACCTGATTGTCAGAATAAGCCAGGAATGGCCAAGGGCGGATGCCCCAAATTACTGAGCTGATTGTCAGTATGAGCTCCAATTACTTAAGGACGGACGTCCCATGAATCTGAGCTGATTGGAGCAATACACCAGACTTGGTGGTAAGTTAAGACTGGCGAAAGCTAGAAAAAATCCTAATTTGATTGAAATAATTAACGAACAATGAGAAAATCAAAAACATTCTCAAAAAAAAATACAATGTTTTTACTCAAAAGCTTAACGCATAAGCTTGCAGAAAAGTGATTACAAATGCAGGGGAAATGAAAAAAGCGGGAACAAGGGTAAGTCCAGCATGAGGGCCCAGAAACGTCTATCCATGTGAGCCTGAAGCTCTCCGATCCGTAGCTAGAGCTCGGCGAACACGCCAGAGTTCACGCTCAGTCTCGTGATAGCATTAACGGGACTTATTGGCTTGCTCAGAAAGAGCATGGGCCTCGCCGGCGGTGATAGTCAGGCGATTCACCGACTCAACCAGATCCGCCTTCTCCTCCTGCAACTGGCGATTGACTTGCCGGAGCTCAGTCCATTCTCTCTTGTAGTGGRGCTTCTTTTGCCTTTTTCTGTCCATAAGGCGATAAAGGTAGCTTACCTTTTCTCCGAGCATGACCAGCTTATCAGACAGTTTGAAGTTTTCGACAACCAGAAAGATGCTTTTTCGCTTGGCGATATCAAGTTCTTGGAGAAGAGGGGAAGAAGTCATTGCAGAAAATTGAAAAGAAAATAATGAACACAGGCACATATTTAAGGAAGCAAAAGCGCGTGGAAAAAGAATCAAAAGGTACTAGGGTTTTCGGAAAATCAGGAAACCCTAGAAACCCAAAAGCCACAACGAGACAAACAAGAAATTATCATTTATTCGAAAGTTGTAATACAAACTCCAAAATAAACCAAAATCAGACCATCCACACAGGCATTCACATCAGGTCTATTTCATTTACAAAGAAGTCATAGAAAGCTACAGCTCTGCATCAAGCTCTGTGGCTAACTGCTGCACCGCATCCTCAACTAAGGCACCAGGGGAAGCTCCTCCAGGTAGCTCACCCAGACCGGCGAAGGCTGGGGATGGAGAAGAGTCAGGTACGGCCAAGGTAAGAACCTGGTCTGGTTGAGACTCTGCAGGAGAGCGGAAGAGAGAAAGAACATGTTCAGCAAATTCTGCAGCCTCAGCAAGATGCAAACAGTCTCGCTCCTTGGCGTAGACAAAAGAGGTGGGCTCGGGAGGAGTCTGCAGTGGAAGATCCCGATCGAAAATAGCATTGGGATCGGCTGCGTTGGCTACACTCCATTTAGCTTGCTCATCTAAGGCAAAGTAGTAGTAGCTCATGGCCTCCGGGACGAGCAAGGAGTAGAGCTCTTTGGATCCCAAGAAAGCCTTCTTAGTCTCCTCTCTGGCCAGTTGAACTAACTTGAGGCCCTCTTCGGATCCTAGAAACTCCATCTTCCACTCCGCCTTGGCCTTGGCAAGGGCCTCATCCGCCAGGCTGCGAGCCTCCGCCAGTGCTTCATCTCTTGCTTCGGCGCGAGCAGTCTCGATCATCTTCGCCTGGGCCTTGCCCATCTCTGCAGTCTTTGCCTTCGCCTTCTTGAGTTTCTCTCTCAACTCTCCCAGCTCTTCCTCTTGCCTCTTTAGTTTCATCCTATTTCCTTGGCAAGAGTCCTGATACGCTCCATCTTCACGACAAGTTCCTTGTTCTCTTTGACCGCATCAAACTGGATCAGCGATCTGGTAATGCGAGCGGCCAGAAGAGCCTTTTTGGAGGAAGCCTAATCAATAAAGGCAAAGAAAAATTAACACTAGAGCAAATGATACGCCATGGGTATGAAAAATAAGAAATTTACCCATGCTTTGTCCTGGCACCAGGACTCCAGTAACTGCCGGTCTGTCATTTTTTCCAAGTCTGGTTGGCCCGCTGGCAGCATTTGTCAGAGCACGTATTGGACGACAGTATCCCCCGAGCAATTGGCGATTGAATTAATCGGAGGTGGGCCACCGCGAGTAATGGTGGGAGGAGCGACGTGAAGTGAGGAGGGGGAAACGAGGGCACGGCTGCTGGAGGTTGTGCACGGCCTCTTAGAAAGAGGAAGTGTATCTTCCTTCGAGTCGGAAGAAGAGGGCCTGGTAAGAGCAGGTCGAGGAGGCAGTTGGGCAGGATTAGAGCTGTTCTCTGGAAGAAAATCTGGGGCTGGTTTAGAAGAAGAAGGCCCTGCTCCATGCTCGGCAGTTCTTGAGGTTCCGCCTGCTCTCCTTTTGGCCGCCTTAATCATTTCGCGCATCATCCTGGCTGAAAACATAAGACAAGGGGGTAAGGGTAAAATAAACAAGCGAAACAAACCTAGAAGGAGAGAAACTATACCAATTTCTTTGGTTAAGGGGGCTGTTTCTGACCAATCATTGAAAAAGTCCAAGACAAAGGGAAGGATAAGGTCAGTCACGTGGAGAGGATTCTCATTTAAAGTAGAAATAATCTTTTTTATACGGGCAGACCTGTTGGTAGAGGATAGAGGTGGATACAAAGGTAATCCTTCAATGGGCTTAGGATTAAAACCCCAGTCCTCACTACAATAAACAAAGAAGAATTTTTTCCTCCAATCCTTGTTGGAGGTAGGGAGTTTAAACAAAAAGTGAACTCCAGGTCTGGCTGTCAAATAAAAACAACCCGGAAAAGAGCTCTTCGCTTGGAAGAGCTGGGAGAAGGTGTGAGCAGAAGGGTCTAGACCAGCATAGCGCATGGCTAGACTGTAACAGACCATGATGCAAAAGGAATTAGGGGTAAATTGAAAAATGGGTATCTGGTATATTTTGGCTATTTCCAGCATTAATGGGTGTACGGGAAGGCGTAGACCTGCCTGAAACTAGTCTTGGTAAAAGGTTAACCATCCGATCGGCGATTGACAGGCTAATAGGCGTCATAAGGATCGGAGATTTTATGTCTATGACGAATTTCCTCCACCGTCCTTTTACTCAGTATGGACGTGACCTTGGGGTGATCGGCGATGGCCGAGGGATATTCCAGACCGCCAGAGGAAGAGGAGATGGCAGCCACCGCCTCGGCTGCCGAGGAAGAAAGAGACAAAGAATTGGATTCCACCATGGGGGCGCTAGATGGGGAAGGAGAAGAGGCTCTCGTCATCACAAGAGGGTCCGATAATGAGGAGGAAGACAGTACCGCCGCCGCCGGAGTTGTGGACAGCAGAGAAGTGTTAGTAGGGGGAGTGTTAGAAGACGACGCCATTTTAGGAAAATTAAAAAGAGATCATGGGCTAAGCGAGGTACCTGGTTTGTAAAAAATTGCCGGAAAGATCAAACTGAGAAATTTGAATCAGAGAGGATCGCCGGAAAATTCCAAGAGAAAAGGAAGGGGACTCGAAATATTTTGAGAAGTGAGAAATGCAAAGTGAGAATTCAGCGGGAATAAAAGAAAGTAAGATAAATTCGAAAAGCAGAAATCGATAAAGGAAGGATTTGATGGGATCCTCGCATTTAATGTTGTCAGAGGAACAGTACTCTAGGCGGTGAGCTGGAGCGTCAACCGTCCTAGAGTAGGGCTAACGTGGCAGTACTTGGGAAAGCGTGAAAATATGGTAACTGCTTTGGGAAACGAACCGACACCACTAGCGCTAATGATTAGGCCTGGCTGTCTGGAGGATTTCTCGCGATCCGTGCAAAGTACGAGGAGTAATAAAACATGTGGGACCTCATTTATTGCGGAGACCCCTGGGATATAACAGCTCTACCCCAACACTTGTAGGGGGGAGGAGTTGATGGGGCAATAGATGGGTCAGACCTAATTTGGGGTAGACCTGATTTGATATAACGGGAATAAAAAAGGACACAATGAGACCAGCTTGGTTTGAACGAAGGTCTGGCTAGGCCCCTTGGGAAAACAGGACATCGGGAAAAGATGGATACAGCCCTTGATCTCTCCTGAGCTGATAAAAGCGCTCTACTAGAAAAGACCTGACTTGAGTCAAGGCCGGTATCGATACTGAGGTGATATAGAGGAAAGAAAAAAGGAAGACCTGGAATGGGGAAGACCTATTTTTTTGATTCCCAGTAGAGAGACAAGTGGGACCACTTGTCAGAATTGGTTGCGTAACGGCCCGTGATTCGCGGCGTGTACTCCTGAGATCCCGGCTGGGGTCCCCACTAGGAGAAACTATAAATATCTCAGCCCCCAAGGCTGAAAGGGGTATGTCATTCTTTGTGCATTCCTTCTTCGCTTGCTAAGAGAAACCTCATACGCTTTACTGACTTAAGCATCGAAGAGGTTTCCACCGTAAAACCCCCGGTGGTCCTTTCTAACGTGTTTCTTTGCGCAAGTCAAGAAGGTATTCAAGGTTCCAGGCATTGTTCTTCACGTTGATCATATTTTGGGTTGAAACAAGGAGTTTGAGTTTGCCCGCAAGAGAACGGGGTCACTTGTAGACTAGTAAGTTAACTCGGGTCTATCTCTCGAGGAATGGGAATCGGATTCAATGATGATTATTATTCTAATTTCACAATTACTATCTAAAACACACGATTAAATGGGGTTTTTGGAAAGGACCAATTTCAATCACTTTAAACAAAAACGAAAACTTCTTGTCTCGAGGGTGTGAACCTCTCGACAAGTTATAAGAAGAGTAATTAACGTTAAACGAATGCGAATTACTACCCGTTATACTAACAATTGTAAATTTGCTTGCATGTTTTAACAATAGCACTATAAATCAAATGCCTCTAACAACCGAAGATCAACAACGATTCTATCACTACGCCATGCATGAAATCATTTCTAATACTAAACAAGATTCGTAAATACTAAGATACTCAACAAATGTAACTAAACGAATCATAGCTTCATTCTCAATCAAAACCAATTGTTCATTCAACCATCAATAATCCAAGAACACAATAGTATGAATACCAAATACCAACTCTTAAACAACTATCGATAAAATGTAAACCAATATGTTCACCAACTAAACATAATAATTTCCAAACTAAACTACTACGAAAACGTCAAAACTAAGAGTTTAGGAATTACTAATCATTGAACTACTTTCAACGAGTGATGACGATGAACGAGTGCACTTCGAGAGCTGTGTAGGATCCCAAGGCTTGTCACGAACCCAGAATCCTAGTGATGAACGGTGGCTACTGCGAATCGAACCTTGATAAGGCGTTGTGCGGATTATGCTAGAGGTGTGAGAGATGTGTCAAATCACTCAACCTTTTTGGTATTGGGTGGTTTCTCTAGCCTCTCTAGAGTCTCCAAAGGGGAATCCCCAAACCCTATCTTCCTCTGGCATTTTTAAGCAAGCTTTGGCCATTTCGTAACTGAAAATTTTCGAAAATCTGCATGCGTAATGTACATGTCCGATCGGATGAAGGTCTTGTCTGATTGAACAAAGGATACTGTCTGCTGCTTTGATCAGTGCGCAAGTTTGTTCGGCCGGTGTGCTCGTCATCAGTTGGTCCGATCGGAGACATACACTGTCCGACCGGTGAGTGTCCTTTTGGGATACTTTTGATCGTCGCTTCTTCTATCTTTGTGCCTTAGATCCACCGGACGCTCTAGCTGTATGAGAAAAATACAGAATCACTCTCATTTGGACCGATTAGCGATCAACAAGTCGGAAAGTTAAGTAAGGAAACAAAAATTGCAAAATGATGCAATTCATCCTAGTCTTAACCCAAAGAATATATAAAAAGACTAAAACAAGACTCGATTATGTACAGATTCGTAACAAAAATGTACGAATCACTTAATATGCAATGAAGACATTGCTAAGTTTTAAGTGTGGGGTGGTGGTTAGGGTTCGTCTTAGGATTTTTAAGTTGATGCATGCTTGCTTGTGTTAATTTGAGTAGCATGTGTGTTATTTTTGCTTGGATCCTTGGCGAAGTGACGCAGTTTTGATAATTTGGTTAGGGAGTTTAGAATTTTGATCGGATTTAGTGTACTTAGGTAATTTGACTCGTTGGGAACTTTGTTCGGCTTTAGCTTCATGCTATCCTTGAGCTCATAGAACTAGTGCCTCAACTAGCCTCGTCGTCGAACACTCTCTATAGGATTTTATTTTGTATTTTGGAGTCATCAATTGCTCCATGTGCTCGATCGAAAACATTGTAAGTTGCTAGTAGCAACGAGTGGTCGGAGCCATTGATTTCTCTTTGTATATATCTTGTATTTAAGTACCTTATTACCTTGGGTACCAACAAAAAAAAAAGAAATAAAAAAAGAAGAAAAAAAAATGATGATGAATAAACAAGGATAAGTTATAAATCCTTGTAGTTATTAACGTGAAACTCTTGCACGTTTCCTCTTTTTCCTTTTTTTTAGATTTTATTTGTTAAAGAGAGTAGTGGACGATTGGGGCTAGTAGGGAGCCGATTAACGGTTCGACCATGGATAGACCTTATCCAAGGCAAGGAAGAGGGAACCGACTTGGAGGGTTACCTAGTACTTTTAGGTTTCGGGAGTCGATCTAAACTTTCTTTGTCAAGACATCTTTGTCGTCCTTTTAGCCGAGCTAACGAGCATTTTAGCATACAACGCCTCAAATTAGGTTTTTGTGCATTAGATTAGGATCACACGGGGATAGTTTTGTAATTCTAGATTAGTATTGCTTGAGGACAAGCAATCATTCTAAGTGTGGGGTGGTTTATTTGTACTTTTTGTTACCTTTTTGTGTCGCATTCGCGTGTGTTTTGCTTGCATTTACGTGTTTTAGGAGTCGTTTTGGCCTATTTTGTTAGTTTTAGGGTTTTATAGCTTTTGTGCAGTTTTTAGTAGTTTTTCGTATATTTTAACTCTTTTTCGTACTTTTGGTCGTAGGATGACCAAGCGGAGCCCGCGCATGTTTGGAGGCATCCCACTCGACTCGGATTGGAACAGACAAGCAAGGGAACACAGCGCGAATGAGAAGCGACAGCCGGCAGATGTTTAGAGCGGAAATGAGAAAACCGAGCCGGGAGCAGCCGTACCAGTCAATCGACTGGACCTCTCCAGATCGACTGCTCGACAGTGAGTTTGCCAATTTTGAGGAGTCGGTCGACTGCAACGCAGGATTTTCTGAGATTTTGACCCGTTTTGATGATTTTGCCCCTGCATTTTTGTATATATAGGACCAGCTCTCTCCAACCTTATGCAACCCCTCCTTGGTGGAATTTGGGGGCTTGCTCCATTTCCTCCAAGCCTTTACTCTTCCATTTCAAAACCCTAGCTCATAAATCTCTAGTTTAGTGTAGTTTAGTTTAGCTTAAGTAGTTAGTTTAGTTATGTTTAGTTGTTCTTAGCAAGTGTGGGAGAGGGTGACACCTCCTTCATTTGTTGTTCTTGTTTTGTTGAATTTGTTATTGTATTTTGAAGATTGCAAGCTAGACTTTGAAGCACTTGTTTGGAGCAAAAATTGGTATTAATTTTTCCCCTTAATGTTATTTGTTATTATTGTGTTGTTGTAATTTCTCTAGTGTAGGTTTAATTGCTTTGTGTTGTTCTTCATCTTCTTGTTTAGCAAAAACTCCATTGAAGACCTCTTGAAGCTTTTTGCCCAATTTGTCCAAACAAACCTTGGGTTTTTGAAAGGCTTATGGGTCTTTCTTCTTTGAGCAATTTGACTTTTACCCATTTAATGCTTTTGACTTCTTTAAATTTCAAGCTTTTAATTTCCCTTCTTTTTCCTCTTTCAATTTGCAAGCTTTCTTAGTTTAGTAAATTTTAATGGTTTAACCAATGTCATTAATTAATTACTTTCAAGCAAGCTTTAATTTGTATTTGATGCAACTCGTTTAGAAATTACGGGTTTAGGGTTTAGTTCGTTTAGAACCATTAATCGGATTTTGTTGAGAATTGGGATTGATGACCCCAATACTTGATCGACATTTGGGATTGACAATCCCGAATTGTGGATTAAGTGCTCGGCAAAAACAGATTGATCTTGGAGACGAACCGACCACCCTAAACCTTCATTTTCATTATTTTCATTCAAATCATTTTTAATTAAAGTCTCCTTTTAAATTCAAGTTTTAGCATAAAACTCAAAATCCACTCAATGACTTAATGCTTTCTTAGTGTAGATTAGCTTAATTAAGATTAACAAAAGATTAAGTAAAAACACCGACCGCCAATAATATCTATCCTCGAGAGACACGACTCGGGAAAGCTTACTGCTCTACAATCGACCCCGTACTATTGCGGAGACGATTTCTTAGAGTGCTAAGAAATCTTCGATCAGGCATCTTTTCATTTTCTCCCGTCCATAAAAAATAAGAATGTTTCCTTTTTAAAAGACTAAACTACTCATATTTACTGTACTTTATTTATTGGAATACTAAAAAGTTAAGGATAAAGTAGGAAAAATAGCAAAGATTTTACAATTCTAATTACAATACCATAAATAAGTGAAAATGATTCTAATCTGTGGGGGAAAATTAGTGAAAATGATTCTAATATTGAAAATGACTTGAAAAGAATAAGACTTGAGTTTAATTCTAATATCAAAAGTTAAAATGTATAATTCTAATTACAATACCATATATTCTTTGAAGAGGATATAAATGAGAAGGGAGAGCCAAAAATTGGAATGACTTTTGACACAGTGAAGGAAGCTTATGATTTCTATAATGCATACACAAGGGAGGTTAGATTTAGTATAAGGATATTACGAGCAAACTAGAAAAAATTCAACAAGAATATCATTTAGAGACAAGTAACGGCTTGTTCATGTGAAGATGCTTCCACAAAGATCAACACACCCCAAAGAAAAAGAGATACCTAGCTGTTCGATTGTAAGGCGACAATTCTGGTTGAATGGATTTCTCGAGATAGGTACAAACAAATTGAGTTCAAGGCAAATATTGCATAGATAATGGTTTAAAATCTAGAAAACAAATTCTATTTATGTACTAAATCGTTAGAACTCGACATATAAATTGCTAAATGATTCTTATGAATATATAATGACTTTTGACACAGTGAAGGAAGCTTATGATTTCTATAATGCATACGCAAGGGAGGTTAGATTTAGTATAAGGATATTACGAACAAACTAGAAAAATTCAACAAGAATATCATTTAGAGACAAGTAACGGCTTGTTCATGTGAAGATGCTTCCACAAAGATCAACACACCCCGAAGAAAAAGAGATACCTAGTTGTTCGATTGTAAGGCGACAATTCTGGTTGAATGGATTTCTCGAGATAGGTACAAACAAATTGAGTTCAAGGCAAATATTGCATAGATAATGGTTTAAAATCTAGAAAACAAATTCTATTTATGTACTAAATCGTTAGAACTCGACATATAAATTGCTAAATGATTCTTATGAATATATAAAATTATTGTGTTTTTTCCTTTGCTACTCAAAATGTCAACTTTTTTTATTTTCCCATGTGGGATGATTGCACGAATTTGATTGCGCTTATAAAAAAATCTTAACGACATAACCATGACTTTATCTGATGTTTATTATCTCACCTCTACACTTTTTCTTAATCAATGTATTCAACTTGTACTTGTTACTACCGCTTCACTTGATTCGCCTCAATTGCATGAATAGATACTAAAATGTTGAAAAAATAGGTCAGATATTTTTGCTTCATTCCTGGTATTATTTTGATTTTTAGAGTTTTAGGTCCGGTTTATTGATGTGAAGGTTTAGAACATTTTCTTACCTTGTATTATACTCCCTCCGTCCATAAAAGATAGGCATCTTTTTCATTTTCGCCCGTCCATAAAAAATAAGCATGTTTTCTTTTTAAAAGACTAAACTACCCATATTTACTATACTTTATTTATTGGAATACTAAAAAGTTAAGGCTAAAGTAGGAAAAATAGCAAAGATTTTACAATTCTAATTACAATACCATAATAAGTGAAAATGATTCTAATCTATGGGGGAAAATTAGTGAAAATGATTCTAATATTGAAAATGACTTTGAAAGAATAAGACTTGAGTTTAATTCTAATATCAGAAGTTAAAATGTACAATTCTAATTACAATACCATATATTCTTTGAAGAGGATATAAATAAGAAGGGAGAGCCAAAAATTGGAATGACTTTTGACACAATGAAGGAAGCTTAT
>BMAC01000564.1:625336-637265 GCA_014905375.1 Phtheirospermum japonicum | reverse complement strand
GCCATTTTAGGAAAATTAAAAAGAGATCATGGGCTAAGCGAGGTACCTGGTTTGTAAAAAATTGCCGGAAAGATCAAACTGAGAAATTTGAATCAGAGAGGATCGCCGGAAAATTCCAAGAGAAAAAGGAAGGGGACTCGAAATATTTTGAGAAGTGAGAAATGCAAAGTGAGAATTCAGCGGGAATAAAAGAAAGTAAGATAAATTCGAAAAGCAGAAATCGATAAAGGAAGGATTTGATGGGATCCTCGCATTTAATGTTGTCAGAGGAACAGTACTCTAGGCGGTGAGCTGGAGCGTCAACCGTCCTAGAGTAGGGCTAACGTGGCAGTACTTGGGAAAGCGTGAAAATATGGTAACTGCTTTGGGAAACGAACCGACACCACTAGCGCTAATGATTAGGCCTGGCTGTCTGGAGGATTTCTCGCGATCCGTGCAAAGTACGAGGAGTAATAAAACATGTGGGACCTCATTTATTGCGGAGACCCCTGGGATATAACAGCTCTACCCCAACACTTGTAGGGGGGAGGAGTTGATGGGGCAATAGATGGGTCAGACCTAATTTGGGGTAGACCTGATTTGATATAACGGGAATAAAAAAGGGACACAATGAGACCAGCTTGGTTTGAACGAAGGTCTGGCTAGGCCCCTTGGGAAAACAGGACATCGGGAAAAGATGGATACAGCCCTTGATCTCTCCTGAGCTGATAAAAGCGCTCTACTAGAAAAGACCTGACTTGAGTCAAGGCCGGTATCGATACTGAGGTGATATAGAGGAAAGAAAAAAGGAAGACCTGGAATGGGGAAGACCTATTTTTTTGATTCCCAGTAGAGAGACAAGTGGGACCACTTGTCAGAATTGGTTGCGTAACGGCCCGTGATTCGCGGCGTGTACTCCTGAGATCCCGGCTGGGGTCCCCACTAGGAGAAACTATAAATATCTCAGCCCCCAAGGCTGAAAGGGGTATGTCATTCTTTGTGCATTCCTTCTTCGCTTGCTAAGAGAAACCTCATTACGCTTTACTGACTTAAGCATCGAAGAGGTTTCCACCGTAAAAACCCCGGTGGTCCTTTCTAACGTGTTTCTTTGCGCAAGTCAAGAAGGTATTCAAGGTTCCAGGCATTGTTCTTCACGTTGATCATATTTTGGGTTGAAACAAGGAGTTTGAGTTTGCCCGCAAGAGAACGGGGTCACTTGTAGACTAGTAAGTTAACTCGGGTCTATCTCTCGAGGAATGGGAATCGGATTCAAATGATGATTATTATTCTAATTTCACAATTACTATCTAAAACCACACGATTAAATGGGGTTTTTGGAAAGGACCAATTTCAATCACTTTAAACAAAAACGAAAACTTCTTGTCTCGAGGGTGTGAACCTCTCGACAAGTTATAAGAAGAGTAATTAACGTTAAACGAATGCGAATTACTACCCGTTATACTAACAATTGTAAATTTGCTTGCATGTTTTAACAATAGCACTATAAATCAAATGCCTCTAACAACCGAAGATCAACAACGATTCTATCACTACGCCATGCATGAAATCATTTCTAATACTAAACAAGATTCGTAAATACTAAAGATACTCAACAAATGTAACTAAACGAATCATAGCTTCATTCTCAATCAAAACCAATTGTTCATTCAACCATCAATAATCCAAGAACACAATAGTATGAATACCAAATACCAACTCTTAAACAACTATCGATAAAATGTAAACCAATATGTTCACCAACTAAACATAATAATTTCCAAACTAAACTACTACGAAAACGTCAAAACTAAGAGTTTAGGAATTACTAATCATTGAACTACTTTCAACGAGTGATGACGATGAACGAGTGCACTTCGAGAGCTGTGTAGGATCCCAAGGCTTGTCACGAACCCAGAATCCTAGTGATGAAACGGTGGCTACTGCGAATCGAACCTTGATAAGGCGTTGTGCGGATTATGCTAGAGGTGTGAGAGATGTGTCAAATCACTCAACCTTTTTGGTATTGGGTGGTTTCTCTAGCCTCTCTAGAGTCTCCAAAGGGGAATCCCCAACCCTATCTTCCTCTGGCATTTTTAAGCAAGCTTTGGCCATTTCGTAACTGAAAATTTTCGAAAATCTGCATGCGTAATGTACATGTCCGATCGGATGAAGGTCTTGTCTGATTGAACAAAGGATACTGTCTGCTGCTTTGATCAGTGCGCAAGTTTGTTCGGCCGGTGTGCTCGTCATCAGTTGGTCCGATCGGAGACATACACTGTCCGACCGGTGAGTGTCCTTTTGGGATACTTTTGATCGTCGCTTCTTCTATCTTTGTGCCTTAGATCCACCGGACGCTCTAGCTGTATGAGAAAAATACAGAATCACTCTCATTTGGACCGATTAGCGATCAACAAGTCGGAAAGTTAAGTAAGGAAACAAAAATTGCAAAATGATGCAATTCATCCTAGTCTTAACCCAAAGAAATATATAAAAAAGACTAAAACAAGACCTCGATTATGTACAGATTCGTAACAAAAATGTACGAATCACTTAATATGCAATGAAGACATTGCTAAGTTTTAAGTGTGGGGTGGTGGTTAGGGTTCGTCTTAGGATTTTTAAGTTGATGCATGCTTGCTTGTGTTAATTTGAGTAGCATGTGTGTTATTTTTGCTTGGATCCTTGGCGAAGTGACGCAGTTTTGATAATTTGGTTAGGGAGTTTAGAATTTTGATCGGATTTAGTGTACTTAGGTAATTTGACTCGTTGGGAACTTTGTTCGGCTTTAGCTTCATGCTATCCTTGAGCTCATAGAACTAGTGCCTCAACTAGCCTCGTCGTCGAACACTCTCTATAGGATTTTATTTTGTATTTTGGAGTCATCAATTGCTCCATGTGCTCGATCGAAAACATTGTAAGTTGCTAGTAGCAACGAGTGGTCGGAGCCATTGATTTCTCTTTGTATATATCTTGTATTTAAGTACCTTATTACCTTGGGTACCAACAAAAAAAAAAGAAATAAAAAAAAGAAGAAAAAAAAATGATGATGAATAAACAAGGATAAGTTATAAATCCTTGTAGTTATTAAGTGAAAAACTCCTTTGCACGTTTCCTCTTTTTCCTTTTTTTAGAATTTTATTTGTTAAAGAGAGTAGTGGACGATTGGGGCTAGTAGGGAGCCGATTAACGGTTCGACCATGGATAGACCTTATCCAAGGCAAGGAAGAGGGGAACCGACTTGGAGGGTTACCTAGTACTTTTAGGTTTCGGGAGTCGATCTAAACTTTCTTTGTCAAGACATCTTTGTCGTCCTTTTAGCCGAGCTAACGAGCATTTTAGCATACAACGCCTCAAATTAGGTTTTTGTGCATTAGATTAGGATCACACGGGGATAGTTTTGTAATTCTAGATTAGTATTGCTTGAGGACAAGCAATCATTCTAAGTGTGGGGTGGTTTATTTGTACTTTTTTGTTACCTTTTTGTGTCGCATTCGCGTGTGTTTTGCTTGCATTTACGTGTTTTAGGAGTCGTTTTTGGCCTATTTTGTTAGTTTTAGGGTTTTATAGCTTTTGTGCAGTTTTTAGTAGTTTTTCGTATATTTTAACTCTTTTTCGTACTTTTGGTCGTAGGATGACCAAGCGGAGCCCGCGCATGTTTGGAGGCATCCCACTCGACTCGGATTGGAACAGACAAGCAAGGGAACACAGCGCGAATGAGAAGCGACAGCCGGCAGATGTTTAGAGCGGAAATGAGAAAACCGAGCCGGGAGCAGCCGTACCAGTCAATCGACTGGACCTCTCCAGATCGACTGCTCGACAGTGAGTTTGCCAATTTTGAGGAGTCGGTCGACTGCAACGCAGGATTTTCTGAGATTTTGACCCGTTTTGATGATTTTGCCCCTGCATTTTTGTATATATAGGACCAGCTCTCTCCAACCTTATGCAACCCCTCCTTGGTGGAATTTGGGGCTTGCTCCATTTCCTCCAAGCCTTTACTCTTCCATTTCAAAACCCTAGCTCATAAATCTCTAGTTTAGTGTAGTTTAGTTTAGCTTAAGTAGTTAGTTTAGTTATGTTTAGTTGTTCTTAGCAAGTGTGGGAGAGGGTGACACCTCCTTCATTTGTTGTTCTTGTTTTGTTGAATTTGTTATTGTATTTTGAAGATTGCAAGCTAGACTTTGAAGCACTTGTTTGGAGCAAAAATTGGTAATTATTTTCCCCTTAATGTTATTTGTTATTATTGTGTTGTTGTAATTTCTCTAGTGTAGGTTTAATTGCTTTGTGTTGTTTTCATCTTCTTGTTTAGCAAAAACTCCATTGAAGACCTCTTGAAGCTTTTTGCCCAATTTGTCCAAACAAACCTTGGGTTTTTGAAAGGCTTATGGGTCTTTCTTCTTTGAGCAATTTGACTTTTACCCATTTAATGCTTTTGACTTCTTTAAATTTCAAGCTTTTAATTTCCCTTCTTTTTCCTCTTTCAATTTGCAAGCTTTCTTAGTTTAGTAAATTTTAATGGTTTAACCAATGTCATTAATTAATTACTTTCAAGCAAGCTTTAATTTGTATTTGATGCAACTCGTTTAGAAATTACGGGTTTAGGGTTTAGTTCGTTTAGAACCATTAATCGGATTTTGTTGAGAATTTGGGATTGATGACCCCAATACTTGATCGACATTTGGGATTGACAATCCCGAATTGTGGATTAAGTGCTCGGCAAAAACAGATTGATCTTGGAGACGAACCGACCACCCTAAACCTTCATTTTCATTATTTTCATTCAAATCATTTTTAATTAAAGTCTCCTTTTAAATTCAAGTTTTAGCATAAAACTCAAAATCCACTCAATGACTTAATGCTTTCTTAGTGTAGATTAGCTTAATTAAGATTAACAAAAGATTAAGTAAAAACACCGACCGCCAATAATATCTATCCTCGAGAGACACGACTCGGGAAAGCTTACTGCTCTACAATCGACCCCGTACTATTGCGGAGACGATTTCTTAGAGTGCTAAGAAATCTTCGATCAGGCATCTTTTCATTTTCTCCCGTCCATAAAAAATAAGAATGTTTCCTTTTTAAAAGACTAAACTACTCATATTTACTGTACTTTATTTATTGGAATACTAAAAAGTTAAGGATAAAGTAGGAAAAATAGCAAAGATTTTACAATTCTAATTACAATACCATAAATAAGTGAAAATGATTCTAATCTGTGGGGGAAAATTAGTGAAAATGATTCTAATATTGAAAATGACTTGAAAAGAATAAGACTTGAGTTTAATTCTAATATCAAAAGTTAAAATGTATAATTCTAATTACAATACCATATATTCTTTGAAGAGGATATAAATGAGAAGGGAGAGCCAAAAATTGGAATGACTTTGACATAGTGAAGGAAGCTTATGATTTCTATAATGCATACACAAGGGAGGTTAGATTTAGTATAAGGATATTACGAGCAAACTAGAAAAAATTCAACAAGAATATCATTTAGAGACAAGTAACGGCTTGTTCATGTGAAGATGCTTCCACAAAGATCAACACACCCCAAAGAAAAAGAGATACCTAGCTGTTCGATTGTAAGGCGACAATTCTGGTTGAATGGATTTCTCGAGATAGGTACAAACAAATTGAGTTCAAGGCAAATATTGCATAGATAATGGTTTAAAATCTAGAAAACAAATTCTATTTATGTACTAAATCGTTAGAACTCGACATATAAATTGCTAAATGATTCTTATGAATATATAAAATTATTGTGTTTTTTCCTATGCTACTCAAAATGTCAACTTTTTTTATTTTCCCATGTGGGATGATTGCACGAATTTGATTGCACTTATAAAAAAATCTTAACGACATAACCATGACTTTATCTGATGTTTATTATCTCACCTCTACACTTTTTCTTAATCAATGTATTCAACTTGTACTTGTTACTACCGCTTCACTTGATTCGCCTCAATTTCATGAATAGATACTAAAATGTTGAAAAAATAGGTCAAATATTTTTGCTTCATTCCTGGTATTATTTTGATTTTTAGAGTTTTAGGTCCGGTTTATTGATGTGAAGGTTTAGAACATTTTCTTACCTTGTATTATACTCCCTCCGTCCATAAAAGATAGGCATCTTTTTCATTTTCGCCCGTCCATAAAAAATAAGCATGTTTTCTTTTTAAAAGACTAAACTACCCATATTTACTATACTTTATTTATTGGAATACTAAAAAGTTAAGGCTAAAGTAGGAAAAATAGCAAAGATTTTACAATTCTAATTACAATACCATAATAAGTGAAAATGATTCTAATCTATGGGGGAAAATTAGTGAAAATGATTCTAATATTGAAAATGACTTTGAAAGAATAAGACTTGAGTTTAATTCTAATATCAGAAGTTAAAATGTACAATTCTAATTACAATACCATATATTCTTTGAAGAGGATATAAATAAGAAGGGAGAGCCAAAAATTGGAATGACTTTTGACACAGTGAAGGAAGCTTATGATTTCTATAATGCATACGCAAGGGAGGTTAGATTTAGTATAAGGATATTACGAACAAACAAGGAAAAATTCAACAAGAATATCATTTAGAGACAAGTAAAGGCTTGTTCATGTGAAGATGCTTCCACAAAGATCAACACACCCCGAAGAAAATGAGATACCTAGTTGTTCGAATTGTAAGGCGATAATTCTGGTTGAATGGGTTTCTCGAGATAAGTACAAACAAATTGAGTTCAAGGCAAATATTGCACAGATAATGGTTTAAAATCTAGAAAACAAATTCTATTTATGTACTAAATCGTTAGAACTCGACATATAAATTGCTAAATGATTCTTATGAATATATAAAATTATTGTGTTTTTTCCTTTGCTACTCAAAATGTCAACTTTTTTTATTTTCCCATGTGGGATGATTGCACGAATTTGATTGCGCTTATAAAAAAATTTAACGACATAACCATGACTTTATCTGATGTTTATTATCTCACCTCTACACTTTTTCTTAATCAATGTATTCAACTTGTACTTGTTACTACCGCTTCACTTGATTCGCCTCAATTGCATGAATAGATACTAAAATGTTGAAAAAATAGGTCAGATATTTTTGCGTCATTCCTGGTATTATTTTGATTTTTAGAGTTTTAGGTCCGGTTTATTGATGTGAAGGTTTAGAACATTTTCTTACCATGTATTATACTTCCTCCGTCCATAAAACATAGGCATCTTTTTCATTTTCGCCCGTCCATAAAAAATAAGCATGTTTCCTTTTTAAAAGACTAAACCACCCATATTTACTATACTTTATTTATTGGAATACTAAAAAGTTAAGGATAAAGTAGGAAAAATAGCAAAAAATTTACAATTCTAATTGATTTCTATAATGCATACGCAAGGGAGGTTAGATTTAGTATAAGGATATTACGAACAAACAAGAAAAAATTCAACAAGAATATCATTTAGAGACAAGTAACGGCTTGTTCATGTGAAGATGCATCCACAAAGATCAACACACCCCAAAGAAAAAGAGATACCTAGTTGTTCGATTGTAAGGCGACAATTCTGGTTAAATGGGTTTCTCGAGATAAGTACAAACAAATTGAGTTCAAAGCAGAGCATTCTTATGATCTTTTCCCACTCGAGCATTCACATTATTTGAGGTCGCAAAGAAAAATCAAAATTTTAAAAGCTGAAATGATGTAGAAAATATGTTCGTCTAGAATAAAACAAGCCAAATCTTCTCATACATGTGTGATGAAGCTGGCGGAGCCCAATATCTCAATTTCAGAAATACTGATTGCAATAATTTGTTTCAAAGGACGCGGGTTACTTTTTTCAAAAAGGGTGATGCCGAATGCCTCCTTGAATATTTCAAACCAAAAAATAAGGAAAACAAATATTTTTTTTACTCTACGTGAAGATGGTGAGATCTGTGGTGTATATTTTTGTGATGCAAAAATAAAGAAGAGATTATTGGTTATTTGGTGATGCAATTCGTGTTGATACAATATTTCGACAATTATGTCATGTAATGCGCACCAATTATTTTCGGCGTGAACCATCATAAGCAAACAAACACTTTGTTAATGTGGTCTACTGGATTGTAAAATAATTTATGTAGTTACGTGGTTATTTTTTACTTTCTTTGAGGCTATGGGTGATAAAAACTAAAAAGCGTATATATAAACCAGCCTGCAACCATATCAAGTGTTGTTGATGAACTATTGCCTAAAGCCCATCACGGTTCGTGTTTGTGTATCAAAATGCCACAAGAAACTTGAGTAGTAATGGATATAAGTCGTTTCCATCACAATTCAAAGTTGCATTTATAGTCATGCAATTGTTGAAGAATTTGAACAAAGCTGGGACAAGTTGCTTGAAGATAATGAGTGGTTGCAAAAAACATATGAGTTGAGGGGAAAATGGGCTCAAGTGTATAGTCATGATCACTTTTGCTGGCATGATCACATCGCAAAAAAGTGAGAGCATCAATAAATTTTTGAAAGATTTTGAAAGCATGTAATAATTGTTCACCGAGAGTCCGTACACCTTACTCAAAGGCCATGGAAAATCGCCATGAAGAAAAGGGAGGCTAATCATTTAACACATCAAACACCATCAAATATGATTGTAATTAGTCAGTGGAGCGTGAAAGCAGCAAAAAAGTACACAAGAAAAATACTTCACTCTTTTTAGGAAACTATTAAGAAAACTATTGATTTGTCACTAGAATTAGAGAATGATGATGGAGATACTCGTACCTGAATAGCTAAGAAGATTGAAAGTCGAAAAAGGATTCACATACTTATTTGCAACCACTTAGATCAAATGGTAACCTGCACGTATAGAAAACTTGAGTTTGAGCGAATCCTTTTTTCGCATGCATTGAAACTATTTCGCCACTTAGAGTACAAATATTTACTATTGAAAATCTGGTTTAAGAAATTAGGCGTTGATCTAATTTCGACCAAATTATTAAGTGGATTATATTTATGTAAAATAGAAATAAGATAAGTGATCGTAATCTATATTTGGAGTAGATGATATCAGTATATGAAACTTTTCGGATGAATGAAAAATTAATATTTTCAATTAACAACTTAATAGTGTTAAATACAATTTGCTGAACACTGAACTATTTCAGTCTGTTGAAAAGAGAACACATATAAAAATTTAATTCGATGAAAATGAATATTTACCATATTTAATATGTACTTTTCACATAAATATATGGTAAAACTTACACCCGAATAATTTGCCCAAAAAAATGTCAAAAAAGGATTCGCAACATGTTTCTAAATTGAATAATTAGAGTGTAGAGACAATACTCACTCTGGCCCAATACTTTGTCTGGGCCTCTAGGTTTCAAACCCACATTCTATTACGGCCCAGGAAAGCACATTCAATTATTTCGAAGATATAAATGCTAAAGTTAAACCTTCGTAAGCTCCTTTTCGCAATCTAGGGTTTCTGGCAAAGCAGAAACTCTGATTTTCACAATTCGCGTATACAGAAAAGAGGAGAATGGGTGGAAAGTGCCCTCATAGGAGGGTGAAAAAGCGCCGATACTCTCATAAAACCTTCAGGCGCGACAAATTTCTTCTCAAGGATATCCTTTTTATCTGTATATAGCTGCTAGTTTTTCTGTTTCTGTGTATTTGTTTTCAGTGATTTTTTTCCTTGACCGCTGATTTTTCACGCGACGACGCCGTTTACGATGCGCTCCAGAAAGTGGAGGGGGAGAATAAGCCCTTGCCTGTAGATGAAGACCTTCCGGGAATGGGCCAGTATTATTGTTTGCACTGCGAGTAATTCACAAATTCATTATTTCTTGAGTATTTTATTTTAATATTATTAACAGCTGTTTAATTTTTGCAATGTTTAGCTCATTTTTTTCTTGCCATATTTCAGTCGATATTTTGCTAATTTGGGGGTGAGGGATGAACATTTTAAGTCCAAACGGCATAAGAAGCGGTATGTTTACTTTACACTACATTTATTGTAAAATAGGCTATTCAGTCATTTTATTTAGTATATTTTATTTTAGTTGTTTGAAGAAATTGTATTATAGTTTTGAGGATGGTGAGTGGTAATCAACTCTAGATCATGGGTATTATAGTTTTCCAATCATATTTAGGTATTGAAACTGTATAAGGTTAAAATTTTCACGTACTTCAGTTTTTGGAATCATTGGAGATTGCTTTAAAGTAGCTGAAACTATGAGGATTAAAAAAACAACAAAAAAACAAATCAAGTGCTAACTTTATGGGTTTCCTTTCTTAATTGGAATTTATATTTATATTTAAATTAAATCAATTCAAATTCATATTTTGTAAAACTGACGAGTACATGCTTATATGTCTTCCCTAAGTTAGCTGAGTTAGGTGGTGTATATGAGCTACTATTAATTCTGAAATATTTTTCGGCATATAGATAGGTTAGGTCCTATTTGGATTAGGATTCATTGTGTCCTGAATCTTGAATAATCTTGGGTATTCAGAAATTATGTATTAGAAGGACCCTACTTTTTTTCGTTTATGATCCATCGCCATAAAGACAATTTAGAGTGCTAACAATTTCCATACGCAGTTTGAAGATAATGATGGGGCCTGCTCCTCACACCCAATTGGATGCCGAGCTAGCTGGTGGGATGGGTATGCCTGACAATGGCCCAAAGTTGATGGCAATGTAAAGTTATGTTTGAATTCGAATTGATTTTGAGTGATGGGCAGAAATTTCGAGGGGATTGGCTAAAGTTTCTTATGAGTTAACTTGTGTTTATTGCTAGACATCCTTTTCACATTTAATATAAGTTTCTATAGTTGTGGCTATTTTTTATTTAATTGTTTCTTTCACATGCTAGATATAGTCAAATTTTATTCCGAATTTAGATTTCATTTCTACCGTGCCACATGACCGGCCTCTGGTTTGGTCTCTAGTGATCTCGTGTGCTGTATAACTATTGCGACGCCTTAAGTCCCCTGATTGCGAGAGATGAACTGAGTTTTGAAATTATTTTGCGATTTTGTTTCGTTAACTCAAAATAGTGTTGTCCACATTTTGTTTGTGTATCTCGTTCGCAGCCAGCGATACTTTGTTTTGATCCAAAAGTAAAATCTTAGTAATTTCTTCTCCCATAAAAAAATACCAGCATTTTTTAATGTCAATGTTCTATTTTGTGAATACTTGTGTAATTTGTTATTGGTTTGGGTGGTAAGCGTTAGCGAAAATTGAAATAGTATGAAATTTGGGGAAATTCTACGGTGCCTTCATGGCACTATTTCTCACTTAGTGTGGTGCATTTACAATCATTATGGTACCATTCCTCACTTAGTGGGGTGCATTTACAACCATTAGATCAATTTTAGGCTTTTTAGATTAAGAAATCTATGGTTGTAAATGCATTTTAGGCTTTTTAGATTATGAAATCTATGGTTGTAAATGCAGGAGGGGGTGGGGGCATGATACTCTTAAAGGTATCGTAGAGTTTTTCTGAAATTTGAATACCGGCACATTTAGTAAACAACCGAACTTCAACCGAACAAAACTCTTCGGTTCGGTTTGACAATTTGTTTTGCAACCCCAGATTAGAACTCTTGTTACCTAAGTTGCACGGACACGAAAACATGCTTATTTTTAAAAATATAGAACACGATACGGCTCGCACACGTTTATAATATAAATAATTATTAATATATTTATTTCCTATAAATATTAAATTATAATAATTTCTATTTCCAACAAATTATTTAAAATAATTACAAAACTCATTCACAATAATTTATAAAACTCCAAATAAAATAAAAATAATATTAAATTAAAAAATAATAAAATTTTTGAAAAAAACTAAAAGAAATTAAAAAAAATGTGTAGAGGACGTGTCCTGACTGTGTCTGGTCCCCTATGTCCCGTCGTGTTCGAGTCGTGTCCAAGCCGTGTTCCCCATCAAAAA
>BMAC01000564.1:599565-625311 GCA_014905375.1 Phtheirospermum japonicum | reverse complement strand
AACTATAGATGTTTGTATAATATTTACTCATGAATCCAATACTAATTATGACAAAGTGGGTTTAGGTTAGAAGCAAGAGTGTTAATTACTTAGATTCAGGTCTTGAGTTTGAGTCACTTGCTATGAATTAAAGACAATTTTATTCTTTATTTTTATATTATAACCAATTTAAAATAAAAAAAAAATCCTAATACTAAAACCTAGCAGTAAAATGTCCTGGTGAAGTGAAAATGAGTGGTATAAACACGAACTGATTTTTTTTTTTTTTTTGTTTCCGCTGGTTCAATTTTTGGATTTTGGACTAATTATGCTCACCCCTTGTGTGAACGGGGAAATTCCATAAGAGGACCTGATTTAACGAAATGGTGTCATAATAAGGCCTAAATTTTAAGTTCTCTCAATTGAAGGCTCTAATTTTCAAAAAGTCTCAATTGAGGGCTCATATTTACATTTTGATTCCCACTTGAAGGCCTAATTTTAAAAAAGTTTCAACTAAGGGCTCATATTTACATTTTGATTCCTAATTGAAGGCCTCTATTAACATTGGTTAAGTAAAATGATGATGGCACAACTAATCCCAATAGCCTGCAATTTTAATCTTCTTTTTTTTCCCCATGAACTTTATATTGCCAAATACCATCAATAAATAAATAAAAATAATAATTTAACCTTGATTTGGGATTAATTAACACGTTACGTCAACACACTTACATAACTATTATTAAGATATATGCAAAGTATAGGGGTAAGATCGTAATTCATTTCTACAGTCAAGTTTAGTCAAAGTTGTTAAGAGTTTGTTAGGGTTGTTAAGCAAATGGTTAGCTAAGCTAAACCAAAATTTGTATAAGAGAACAGAGGTGACCGTGTATTCAAGCAATGAAGAACAAATAATTCATTTCTCAAAAATTCCAATCTGCAGCTTCTACTTTAACATGGTATCCAGAGCCAATGAGGGATAAATTTTCTCCGGTCACTCACATCGGCGGCCGCTCGCTCAACAATGGCGGCGGCATCAACCTCATTCTTTTCTTCTCAAATGGAGACCAACTCTGTTTTTCCCAACTCGATCCCTCACATTGCGCCGCTCAATCTCTGGCTTGATCGAGGGAATTACAACTATTGGAAAATTAAAGTGCACTCAACAGTTCGCGCTTATGGATTTGAAGGCATTCTCCTCGGAACAGAACCAGCTCCGGCAAAATTTCTCCCAATTGGTATGTTGTCAAACCTGAATCCTGATTATATAGCTTGGATGCGAAAAGATCAATTTCTATTCAGCTGGATGTTGGCTTCAATCACTGAATCAATGTTAGGGCATCTCACTCGTTGTGTCACTGCATCTGATATATGGAATGCATTGGCTCAGTTGTTTCAATCTCAGTCGAAATCTCGAGCATTACAGTTGAGGTTTATGCTCCAAACAGTTAAAAAGGGTGATCTATATGTGGATGAGTATTTTCTGAAAATGAAGAATATAGCGGATTACTTAAACTCTGTTGGTCAGCTGATAAGTGATGATGAACTCATACTGTATGTTCTAGGAGGTTTTGGACCTGAATATGAGTCAGTTGTGGTTAATATTACTACCAGAAATGATTCTCTCTCACTTCAAAAAGTTCAATTTGCCCTTCAAACACATGAGCTGCGTTTACAACAAGCCACCGCTACAAATCATACCTCTGTTGGCCTAAACACAAGTACAAACAGTCTTAACACTAGCCCTAATCCTACTGCAAATGTTGCATATAGTGGAAATGGTGGTTTTCGTACTATCAACACAATGGTGCAAGAGGAGGAGGCATAGATTTTCGTGGCCGTGGTAGAGGTGGCAGATACTATAAGAATACTAATAGCAAACCATCATGCCAACTTTGTGGAAAACCTGGTCATATGGCTCTAAAGTGCTTTAACAGATTTGATGTGAATTTCTTAGGCCCTACCAATGATACTAACAGTTCAAACTTCTCTGTGGCAAACCCTCAAGCTCATTTGAGTGTAGGATCAAGTGCAGGGGTCAATGCTACAGATGGATATTGGTATTTTGACAGTGGTGCAACAAATCATGTGACTGCAGACATGGAGAATCTAACTCTACAGTCAGCAGACTACCAAGGGCAAGAAAGGCTTGTAGTAGGTAATGGTTCATCTCTCCCTGTAGTTAAAATAGGTTCAGGAAATATACCTACATCCACACACTCAAAATCCTTGTCTCTCAAAAACATCATGTTTGTGCCTAATATAACCCAAAACTTACTTAGCATTTCTCAAGTCACATAAGACAACAATGTTCTTATTGAGTTTTATCATGACTGTTGTCTTGTCAAGGACTAAACTACACACAAAATCCTGCTGGAGGGCAAGCTCACACATGGACTGTACCAGCTTGATCTCTCCAGTCTTCACAAGTCAAAAGCTCCATTACCTCCCTCATGTACTCAAGCTCATCCCATCTCCAATCTCTCCACTGTTAATGTTTGTAATAAAGAACCTGTTGTTCTATCTGTTTCAAAAAATGTCAATATATGGCATCAGAAATTAGGTCATCCTTCTAAGCCTGTTCTAGCTACTGTAATGAATAAGATGAAAATTCCTGTATGTTTGAGTGATATCAATTTCTGTCATGCTTGTAAACTTGGGAAAATGCATCAGCAAAGCTTTGTATCTCAGCCTACCAAAACATCTGCTCCATTTTAATTAGTTCATTCAGATATTTGGGGTCCCTCTCATGTGTTATCCTGTGATGGTTATAGATATTACATACACTTTATTGATGATTATACAAGATACACATGGATTTATCCTTTAAAAACAAAGTCTCAAGCTTATCCAGCCTTTCAAAACTTCATCACTCTTGTTGAGAGGCAGTTTCAAACAAAAATCAAGTGTCTACAGACTGATTAGGGAGGAGAGTATAGATCTTTTACTCCTCTCTTATCAAAAATAGGGATTCATTTCAGACATCCCTGTCCTTACACACACCAACAAAATGGCAGAGTTGAGAGAAAACACCTTCACATTGTTGAAGTAGGTCTATCCCTGCTAGCACAAGCCTCTCTTCCCTTCAAATTTTGGTGGGATGCTTTTTACTCAGCCACACACACAATAAATCTCTTACCAACACCTACTCTCAAAAACATTTCTCCTCAACAGGCCTTATTTCATCATTCCCCAGACTATAATTTTCTAAAAGTTTTTGGTTGTGCTTGTTATCCTTACCTCAGACCTTACAATGCACACAAATTCATGTTTAGGTCCTCAAAGTGCATTTTTCTAGGGTACAGTGCTCATCATAAAGGCTATAAATGTCTAAGTGCCACATGAAAACTGTATATAGCAGCCACAATTGAGTTCAATGAGTCTGAATTTCCTTACAAGGAAATGTTTCAAACCAAACCTCAATCCTCCCCTTCATCACATCTCCCTCACACTGCTCCTATGACTTTTCCTGCACTTCCTGTCCCAACAAATGCTCAATTCCCAACCCCTGATCATCATCAAAATAGTGCAAGCTCAAGCCCAGAAGGAATTAATCTCACAGTTCATCCTCCTATCTCACCTTTACAGTCCATTCACAACTCTGACACCACAATTCCTACTGCTTCTCTCTCAAATCCACCTCCACCTCCTACTCACTCAAATGATAACTAGGTCGGAAATGGCATTCACAAACCAAAAGTCTTGTATGCAATCACTTCCTCAATCTCTCACCTTGAACCATTATCTGCTCCACAAGCACTTCTTGATCCTGGTTGGAAAGCTGCAATGGAGTTGGAGTATAATGCCTTGATAGCAAATAAAACATGGAGATTGGTTGATTATAAACCTTCTATGCATGTTATATCAACAAATAGGTTTTCAGGACAAAGTACAAACCTGATGGAAGCATAGATAAGCTTAAAGCAAGGCTGGTTGCTAGGGTTTTTGAACAACATGCAGAAACAGATATTCTGGACACTTTCAGTCCTGTTGTTAAGCCCAGCACAGTTAGGTTGATTCTAACTCTAGCTGTCACTTCAAATTGGTCTATACAGCAGATTGATATAAACAATGCCTTTCTACATGGTGATTTAAAGGAAGAGGTGTACATGACTAAACCAGAAGGCTTTGAAGATTCAACTAATCCCAATGCTTTTTGCAGGTTAACCAAGGCTCTTTATGGTCTCAGGCAGGCCCCTAGAGCTTGGTTTAATAAACTTAAAAACATTCTTCTGTCCATAGGATTATCTGTTTCAGTGTCTGATATATCCTTGTTCTACAAGAAATCAAAAAATTCACTTCTGGTGGTTTTGGTCTATGTTGATGATATTCTTGTCACATGCAATGATACAGGTGCAGTCAATGACATAATTCATCTTCTAGGTGAAAGGTTTGCTCTTAAAACCCTAGGTGAAGTGAACTATTTTCTAGGGCTAGAAGTTTTGAGAACCGATGCTGGTTTGCTGCTTCATCAAACTAAGTATGCCCATGAGTTGCTGTGCAAAACAGGTTTAGAAAACTGCAAACCAAGATTTACTCCTCTGGCTCCAAGTCAAAAACCGCATCTCAAGGATAGCAAACTGTTTGATCAGCCTACATTGTATAGAAGTACTATTGGAGCTCTACAATATCTAACTATGACAAGGCCAGATATTTCTTTTGCTATGAACAAATTATCTCAGTTTCTTCAGGCACCAACTGTCAAGCATTGGATGGCATGTAAACATCTGCTCATATACATCAAAGGCAACATTTCTCTTGGAATTTTCTTTCATCCTGCTTCAAAGTTAAACATTGAAGCTTACTCAGATGATGATTGGGCCAGTTGCATTGATGATAGAAGGTCTACAGGAGGTCATTGTTTGTTTCTTGGAAAGAACTTGATAACTTGGAGCTCCAAAAAGCAGTGTGTGGTTTCAAGAAGCAGTGCAGAGTCTGAGTACAGATCATTAGCTGATACCACTTCAGATGTAATGTGGCTCACTTCTTTACTTCAGGAATTGGGAGTTTCAGCATTCTCACCTCCTATCATTTGGTGTGACAATGTTAGTGCTACAGCTTTAGGTTCAAATCCTATTTTCCATGCAAGAACCAAGCACATAGAAATAGATGTGCACTTTGTTAGAGAAAAGGTGCTTGCCAATCAGTTAGAAGTTAGGTTCATCCCATCTGAGGATCAAACTGCAGACTTGTTCACCAAGCCTCTGTCAGCTCCAAGCTTTCACAGCCTCTGTGGGAAATTATCTCTTAGAAACAGGTTATTCAAACCTAGTCCAGTTTGAGGGGGGAATATTGAGATATATGCAAAGTATAGGGATAAAATTGTAATTCATTTCTACAGTCAAGTTTAGTCAAAGTTGTTAAGAGTTTGTTAGGGTTGTTAAGCAAATGGTTAGCTGAGCTAAACCAAAATCTGTATAAGAGAACAAAGGTGCCCATGTATTCAAGCAATGAAGAACAAATAATTCATTTCTCAAAAATTCCAATTTGCAGCTTCTACTTTAACAACTATGGTTTAGCTCGTATTCATAGCAACTAGTTTAAAGGAGTCTTTTTTTAGATTATTTTTCTTATTTATTGATGGTATTTGGTAATATAAAGTTTATGAAAAAAAAAAGATAAAAAATGCAGGTTTTTGGGATTAATTTTGCCATCATTGTTCTACTTAATTAAGGTTAACATAAGCCTTCAAGTGGGAATCAAAATATAAATATGAGTTCTCAATTGAAATATTTTTAAAATTAGGTTTTCAAGTGGGAATCAAAATATAAATATGAGTTCTCAATTAAAATTTTTTAAAAATTAAAACTTTCAATTGAGAGAATTTAAAATTCTGGCCTTATTATGATACAATTTCATTAAATCAGACCTATTATAAAATTTCTAACCCGTGTGAACACCGGAAGTTTGATTGGGAATCCGTGTTATGGCATACACAATGTTAGTGATTGAGTGCCGGCCCAATAAAAATCGTATTTGTGGACTTTGAGTGAACGGCCCACCTAATTCAATCCTGTTAAGCATAGAGAATATCCGTTAAGATTTACTTTAAGAAAACTGAAACCAATACTGAACTCAGACTATGATTAATTTCAATAGACCCGCTGGCTTTTTAGTTCAAAGATTGTGATTTTTTTTTAATTCTCAAAGAATAATACGATGAAATTGTTATAAACACTATATTAATAAATATACAAAGTGTTAATGACAGGATAATAAAAGTTTTTGCATCGTCTTTTCCTAATTAAAACTATACTCTTGCTCGTCCCACGATTATAGTTTACTATTCCATTTTCATCCGTCCCACAAAAATAATTCCGTTATCATATTTAACATATCATTAATTTCTCATTTTAACACATACCCTTAATTAATATTTTTGAAATACTAGTTTTTACATGTTAAATTGAAAATTGATGATTATAATACAAAATCTTACTATTCAATAACAAATATACTAATTCCAACACTGATTTTTATGAGTATTAATTGACATCAATAAATTCAAGAAGGGTATATTTGGAAAAACTAACCAAATTAATTAATAACTTAACTATATAAACTACTCATTTTTTAATATGTGTGAAATCAACCGCAAAACTATTATTTTCACACGAAGAAATTGAAATGTTGAATAGTGAATCAAGTAACGGATTCTAGCCAATTGAAAGGATGATTTAAAAAAATAATAATAAATAAAGATCGCCCTTTGCTACGTGGAAGAGAGATGAAAAATGGACCTCTGAAATTGAGGAAATTGGTGGGCACCCAAATCCTAATATGTTTACTAAGCATGGGCCCTATCCATGTACAAACACAATATGCCATGACATTATGATGAATAGGCCATCATGTCTGTGAATTCCAATTTCAAGATTTTTAATCTTCCCTTCCGCGTGCGCCTCCACCACCAAGCACTCTTATTACCAGCTTGTATGATGAGATTTAATGTCCCCTTATGACTTTGTCCTGTTTCGGACTCGGTAAGTTTTCTTCCTTCCTAGTTGCTTTCCCCTTTCTGAGGTTTCTTTTCATAATTTTGCAACCACCACGTGATGCTGCCCAAATAATGGTGCTCCCCTTCTTCTTTATGTAGTTCTCAATCCTTGTCACCAGTATCATCAACATTAATTGAAGATGCTCACTCATATATCTCCCAAGAATTTCATTTCTCACGTGTGGTTTTCTTGGACCTTTCATCTTGTGTGGACATGAAACATTACACAGTCATCATAATTTCCAATTCTGTGAATTAATTTAAAATCTTTTATATAGAGATCAATTTTCTGTGAATTACTCATTTAACCCCAAAAAAACATATATAAGGGCCTTTTCCACGTAATAAAACATTTGTTGGATCAATGTTGCTATCATCTTGCGCCTATTACTTCAAGCTCCATTAATGTGAAATTCATAAAGACTTGAGGTTTAATAATTAGATAATCCACATGCTATATACCATATCAAAATATAAACAAAAAACAAGAGAACCCAAAAATCACTTAGGAGGATGTACTTGAGACATATACTCCATTCTAGTAGTCACTTATATATATTCCCATAGCCTCATCAACCTTTCTCATTCTTGATCTTCACGGGCCCGCGCATTCGAACTCGACCCAGACGCCACCATATTCACAGTCTGCCCGTGCGAAAGTCTCTGTAACTGTATCATGCGCGCGTATATACCGTCCGGATAATTCTTCAACAGATGCGAGTGCGAGCCTTGCTCCGACACTTTCCCGTCATCAAGAACCGCGATCACGTGCGCGTTCCTAATCGTCGTCAACCTATGCGCTACCACGATCGTCGTCTTTCCGGCGCAAGCCCGGTCCAGAGCTTCTTGTATGCATCTCTCAGACTCGGCGTCGAGCGCGCTAGTGGCCTCGTCGAGCAGCATGACCTCGGCTTTCCTCAGGAAAGCCCGTGCGAGCGCGATCCTCTGCTTCTGCCCGCCGGACAATTGTACCCCTCGCTCCCCAGCGAACGTCTTGTACCCGTCGGGCAACGAGGATATGAACTTGTGCGCGTTCGCCAACGTTGCCGCCTCGATTATCTCGGCCTCGGTGGACGACTCGTGTCCGTAGGCTATGTTCTCGTAGATCGTCGTGGCGAAGAGGCACGGCTCTTGCGGGACCACGGCCATGTGGCGCCTCAGCGACCGGAGGTTGTACTTCCGGATGTCCTTTCCGTCGATCATCACTCGCCCGGACGACGGCTCGTAGAATCTCTGTATCAACGAAACGACCGAGCTCTTTCCGCACCCACTCGGCCCGACGAGGGCGAGGGTCTTCCCGGCCCGAGCCCGGAGGTTAAGGTCGCGGAAGATCAGGATGTCGGGCCGGGCCGGGTATGAGAAATCGACGTGCTTGAGTTCTACCTCGCCGCGGAGGCGGTCTGGGACGGTGATGGCGTCCGGGTCGTCGGGCTCGATTTCGGTCTTGCGGTCGAGGAGGTCAAAAACCGAGCGCATGGCACGGCCGCCCTTGATGAAGTCGGGGGCGAGGGTTAGGGTTTCGGCGGCGCCGTTGGCGGAGACCATGAGGACCATGAAGACGCGGATCGTCTTGGAGAAGTCCGAGATGCCGTGCTTGACGAGCCAGGAGGCGTACCATAGGCCTAACGCGTAGGACGCGTAGAGCGCGAACTGAGCGATGCCGTAGCCGCTCCCGGCGATCTGTCCCTTCCAGAAGGCGCGGCGTAGAGGGATTCGGAGGTTGGAGGTGAAAAGACCGACGATTTTGCCTTCTGAGTTGAAGGCGGCGACGGTTCGGAGATTGGCCACAGCTTCACCTGCCAGCTGTGTCGCCTTCGCGTGTGCAGCTTCTAGGTCACCGGAGAACCCAGTCATGAACATTTTCTGTTCAAATTAAAATTAGATAATCAATAAATAAAATTCTGCTTGTGCTTTTAGTTTGACTTTTACTACTTATATATCAAAAAATATTATTTTTAAGTTATTCAACTTTTTCGCAAACAGTACCGACTTCTGATTCTCAACTACTACCTTTGATTTCTGCTACTATAAATTGCTTCCAATATGCATGTTTTTGCGACTACAATCTAAACATAAAACGAAAGCTAGCTATCTTAAGTGTTTTCGACAGTTTGTTCTTTTTACGATGATATGATGTGAAAACACGAACCTGCAACACGGTCGCAGCAACAACAACAGGAAACACACCAATGAGCACGAGCGCGAGCCGCCACTGCAGCACAAACCCAGCCGTGCACGCGACGAGCATCAGCGCTGAATTCTGCATGATCACCGAAATCCTGTCCCCGATCGCCGACCGCACATTATTCGCGTCGAGCGCCAGCCTGGCCGAAACCCTCGAGCTCTCGTTTTCCTCCTCGTCGAAAAACGCCATCTCGTTCTTCAGAACTGCCTCCAGCATTTTCTCCCGAACCCGTTTCGTCAGGTTCTCCCCAACCGTATCCCAGAAATAGTGCTGCAGCGTGTTGAAAATAAGCGCAGCCGACGACACGCCGATCAAGAGGTAGCAATACTTCGCGATCTGTCGGATCATGTAAGCGTGGTCCGGATTGTAGTAGACACTCATGACAGCACTCAGCACGTAGGCGAAAAACGCGCTGAGGGAGCCGCAGATGACGGACCCCACCGAGCCGAACAGCGCGTAGGCCCATTCGGGGGAGTTCATCTTCGCGAGGCGCCAGAACGAGCTCGCTTGCTCCTTGAATGGGAGCTTCTCGTGGCGGTAGTTGGGATACGCGGCCTCCAACGACAGGCTGAAGTCGGAGGTGGAGAAATCGGATAATCTTCTCGAGTATGGTGATCGACCGTAAGACGAGTTTCGGGTGATTATTGGCGAGCTCACCGAGTTTCTTGCACTAGAAGGCCTAGGATTTCAAAATTTTCTAATTATTAAAAGGTTTAATTAAAAAAAAACACAATAAATTTCAAAATTACAAAATAATATTCCTAAGGTTTTATTTCGTATTCCATTTTCCCCATTCATAAGGGAAAAAACATTTCAAAACCCCTTTCACATTTATTAAAATATTACAGTTACACCCTTAATTTTAATACTGAATCAAACCTCGCATATTTATTGTATTTATGAAAGTCCATTGGGGTTTTTTGTAATAAGATCAAACCTCAAGGGTACTTCATGTAAATGTAAATTTGAAAAATAATAGTTTTTTTAAAAAAAAATAATTTAGGTTAAACCTCAGGGGTAGTATTGTAATTTTCCCTAATTAAAGAGAAAAGATGGGATAAACTCAAAATACCTTGCACTACTACTACTCTTTCTGGCGTTGCTGAGAGCAGCTTCATGAGCCGCTTCTTGCATTCTAATGAGCTTCCCGTAGACACTGTTTTCTCCTCTACCGATCAGCTCATCATGCGTCCCCATCTCAGACACACTGCCTTGCTGCAGCACAGCCACTAGATCAGCCTTTCTAATTGTAGAAAGACGATGAGCGATCACTAGAGTTGTCCTTCCAATCATGAAACGGTCGAGCGCCTCTTGAACCAGCTTTTCTGATTCGGAATCTAATGCGCTCGTCGCTTCGTCCAATAGAAGGATAGCTGGGTTCTTAAGCATTGCTCGTGCAATCGCTATTCTCTGCTTTTGCCCGCCCGAAAGCTGCAAACCTCTCTCGCCAACCTGTCGTTATCGAAATTAGTATATTAATTAATTAAATATTTTTGTAACTTATATTTTTATACAATTAATTGGCATAGTGAACAATTTTAACTTATGATCCATAAATTCACACAGATTGAGAAGTTTTTTTTGTTATTAAGTGAGTGAATGGGAACAGACTAACACTTGCACATGCACTGTTGACTGAAACCATGTTACCTTTTATTTAAATGCATGACCAAACACTTGCTCAAGTTTGACTTCATATAAAAATGTTAGATTTGTTTTGTTGACCAAATAAATAGTCCATTCAATCCCAAAATATATATCAAGATAAAATTTTATTTTTTTTAAAACAGTTGAACTAACGAAATTTGCTGATTTCATCATTTTAATCCCGATTAAATTCTTTAACTTTTCTAAACATGACAAATAGCTCAATTTTAAATCTTGCATTTTGCAGTTACATCCCCTAATTTTGCTAAAAATTACAATGGCTCCAACTTGAGTTAATATATCAGATGCAATCATAATTGAAGTGTTATACGTTGTGCTTTAATTGCTGCAATAATAAATGTCATTGCAAAATCATGTACCATCAATATGCATAAAAGCAGCTAACCTGAGTATCATAGCCATCTGGGAGCTTGACAATGAATGAATGCGCGTTAGCGACTCTGGCAGCCTCTTCAATTTGGATCAAACTCGCATCGGGCCGGCCCAACAGTATGTTCTCTTTGATTGTGGTGGCGAATAATGCAGGTTCTTGGCTTACCAGCCCTATTTGCTGCCTCAACCATCTCAACTTCAATGCTTTTATGTCATGCCCATCTAACATAACTTGTCCTGTCAATTTCCAACTATTCAGTAACATTTTATTTTTATTTTTTTTGCCTACACTAAAAAAGCCTCCCATCATTTTTCAAAATTACAAGGGTAATTTTTGTAATAAAAGATTTAGAGAATTAATAAAAAAAAACCTGATGTAGGATCATAAAATCTCTCGATGAGGGACACCACTGTACTTTTTCCAGAGCCACTACTACCAACTAGAGCTATCGTTTTTCCGGCCGGAACAATTAGAGAAAAATCGTTAAGCACTTGAGTTTCGGGCCTCGAAGGATAGCAAAAGTCCACATTCTTAAGCTCCAGCTGTCCCGTTATGGACTCTAACTCCAAGCCCGTCTCGCTATTTTTATCGACACCCGGTTTGTGATCGATAATGCGGAATATTTTGGCAGCCGCAACTCGTGCCTTTGCAAATGCAGCCATACTTGGAGCCGATTGCCCCAATGACCTATCCATTAACAAGATTTATTATTATCAATTCAAAATAGGTTATATTAATTAATGGAATAATAATTAGTCATTTACTTACAAGCCACCAATCATGACGGCGAACATTGTTGCGATTGCGAGACCACCATTAGTGAAATGGTGCCTAACCAAGTATCCACCATACCAGAGCAAAAGGGCATAACAGCAAAATACGGTAAAATAAGTTGCTCCGAGCCCCAAACCTTTGGAAAATCCAATTTTGTACCCAATCTTTTGGGAAACTCTGAGAGCTGCGGAATAGGATTGAAGAGCCCTCGATTCACCCACAAATGCCAACACGGTTCTAATCTGGACTATTGTCTGTAATTTGAAAATGTACTTAGTTGAGCTAAAATCATTATTATTTTTAAAAGAAATACTCTAATATATTATTAATTTTCACCTGTTCTGAAATATTTCCTGCTTGTGAAAGAGCTTCTTGGCTTTTGGTAGAGAGCTTGGCTAATGTGACTGTGTGAATGCCTCCGATCACAGCTATTAGTGGTACCACTGCAAGTGTGACTAAAGCCAATTGCCACACTGCACTAAAACCCACCACAAATCCAGAAACACATGTTGCCAAATAGTGCAAGAAATTTCCCAACTGTAAATTAAAAAAAAAGAGCCCAAATTAGAAACTAAAAAAAAAACCTCAATTTTTTTTTTCCTTATCTTTGTGCTTCTTTACCTTTTCACTAATGGCATCCTGGACCATCACTGCATCAGTGTTGATAGCAAAAACCACATCAGATGTTCGAACCTCTGTGTCGAAAAATTGGATATCTTGGTTCAAAGCAGCTTCTAAATATTTAATTCTCATTTTCGTCGATTGTCTCTCTCCAGTCCACATCCAGCACGATATTTCTGCAGCCAATCAAATTAATCCTTATAAAACCGAGTAATAAATCTTAGGGTAATTTCCTTTTTTTTGTTTTTTACCTGCCCACGAAGATGCCCATATCGCAGCTCCCACAACTAGAAAGTAAAATGCATACTGCAAATAAATAACCGTAGAACAATTAAATGCATCATTTTTTTTAAATTAAAAAATAAAATCACAGGCATGTTAATTATATATATTGGATAAAATTACCTTGACAACTTCTTGAGTCATCTTATCGACATCATTGGCATTGGACCCGAACGAATTAACAAGATCAGCGAAGAATCTAAGGAACAGAGGCAACGAGCTGCCGTGGACAATCGCGCCAACCGTGCCAATCGTCATCAGCACGTAATCAAGCCCGTCCGCGAACCGGAAAAGCTCCCCGAACCGGACCGGCGGCGGGGAACCGGGCTTCTCCGCCGGTTCGCCGCCGGCTTCTTTCTTCCCCTCGGAGGTGGAGACCTCCATCGACGGCGGTGTGATTTCTCCTCTTCTATCGGCAGGGTCTTCGTTCTGTTCGACTCGTGCGGTTGGTACAGTTGAGACAGCAGTTGATGATGATGATGATGGTGAAGTGTTGCTGTTAATGTGGTTGTGGGATTTAATAGATGGAGGATTATTATTATTATTACTATTAATAATATTATTGTTATTGATATCAGCTGCTTGAGCTGACACAAGAAGCTCAACTCCTTGAGTTTCAGACCATCTCCAATGGCTCTATCGCATTTATCTCCTCACAATCTTCTTCTCTCATTATTTATTATTTTTATTATTATTTTAACTACCAAAAATCAACCACCATATATTTTTTTTTTTTCACACTCTGTAATCCTTTTTTATTGAAAAGAAAATGTATTGTCTCTTTCTGTTTGTTCTGATTTTAAAGTTTTTCAGTAATTTTTATTTTTATTTTTTCCTCAACGGCTGCAAATGTCCATATACTAGATTCCTCCGCGCTCTCTTTTTAGTTTTTTTTTTTTTTAATTTTTAACTGGACAGGAAATAAATTACTTTTTGCCTTTTTCTTGTTTGCTTTAATCATAATTTATTATTTACTTGTGTTTTTTTAAACAGTAGGAGTGGTTGCTTTATCTGCATCTGTAAAAAACACGCACACACGCACAAGTGACCCCAAATTGACAGATGATGGGAGGGGTGAGGGGCCTCACTATGCCTAGAGTGAGAAACAAAGAAACTTTGGCACCCGACAAAGAATACTGTGTGTGTGTGTAAACTTGAGATTGGGATTTTGACCAAGGGCGTTGTTACAATGAATGATGTGCAGTGATTGTCAGTGAATTTTTGCCATTTCTTAATATAAATACTCATTTTAAGAATTATATATATATATATATGGTGACGAGGTGTGATAATAATTATCTTTTGACAAATGAATATCGAATTAGGTTAAGCTGCTCTACTAAAATACAAATGAGATCCTAAAGTTAACTTTACATTTCATATAGTATTGCCTCTATAGAATTTTGATTTAATATTATATCCATATATATACACACATATATAATTACTGCGAAGATTGTGGCTTCTAGTCCAAGTTAAAACTTGGGGAGGCTTACTAGGTAAGAAAGTCTATGTTCAAACTATTCATTCATTATTGTATCTCGGACCTCTTCGTTTTGTGTTCATAATGTAATTTGCCGATATGGGCAGTTTCCTATTTCTCACTGTCCCTATTTCTAAGACGTGTACATATGTAGGTACAAAGGTACATCGAAATAGTAACTTCTATACTTTCAAATCTTCCTTAATTTTTTTCCGTTCAAAAAAAGAAAAGAAAAAAAGAATAGCTCACAATTCAATACATGTTGATCTAGGTCTAGGACCTTTTTTTATTGGAAAAGAGGTTGATCTAGGACGTGTGTGTGTAATTGCATATGACATACTTGAAATATTAATGAACAATCAAAGTTAATATTGTCAAATTGTATTTGCTTTGTGCTTTATCACATTGAATCTCATCAAAACTAATGTTTTACTCGATAATTAATTTTGTTTTGTCATTTCCAAGTTACAATATAGTATACACTAAGAACTATGGACTACATTTTATATGGAGTGATTACTTTCTTCCATACATTCTCTTAACTTAGTATTCACGGGGCTTGTTAATATTTGTTTACATTTTTATTTTCTTAAGGAGGCTTGTTATTAAATTGAAGCAAATTCATTAATGGGTTTGATTATGTATCCATCTCGCTCCCCGTGAGCAAACCTACAGGGGTGGTATATGGTGACTACTAGCGTACGGTGCAGAATGACGTAGTATATGGTGAGCAAGGTAGAGATATCAAATTTTAGAAATTGACAATAATATTATCAATTAATTAATTTTATTTAAACTAATATAAAAGGGGATGTTGGTTATATCTTTTATCAAAATTAATAGTTATAAAAAATTGTTGATCGATTATAACTTTAGAAACACCAAAGGTTATCAATTGATTGCGCAACGATAAGTTACAAACACAAAAATAGTAAAAGAATCATACTCGAATTCGAATGTAAAACATTCTCAATTGACCAAGCATTGTTGTCAATCAAATCAATATATGTTAATCACAAATATAGATCAACATTCTCTTGAAGTGATGAATCGTAGATTCTAAATGCGAGACGCGCTGTAAATCACATTTAGAACTTCTAAAAATTTCAAAGATTGTGTAGATTTGTAGGTTTATGGTTATTAAATAAATATCAATAGATAGATGTTAAGTCGGGTGTTAATAACACCAGAATTGACACTAAACAGTATTTAAATAATGAGCAGCAGAATAATTAATAAGAATAAAAGAACACAACAAATTAATTTCGTTCGTAAGCAACGTGCTTACGAACTGGGTATACAAACCCGAAAACTATATTACTTTAATTTGTTTAAAAACAAATACAAAATCATAAAGTAATATATTAAAAGATTAGCATCAACACTTGATAATAAATACTTATAGCCATGTTATGATGATCTTCTCCGTCGGTTACGCAACTTCAAAGATGTATGAACCGTGGATCGCTGCTTGAAAACTCACTTGTACTTGTGTTCCCTTGCATTTTGTGAAACCTGTTGCGTGAAAGTCGTAGTTCTTTACACGACTGTTTCTACTCTTAAATAGACAAGAATCCCAACCTTGATAAATAAGCTAACTAACCTAAACTCTATTATAGGAAACAAAATAAAAATAAAATATAGTTTCCTAATATTTTAGGCCCAAGAAAGGCAAATAACAACAAAAGGAAAATAAGATAATTGTCGTGAATAACTTTCCCAACAATCTCCCCCTTTTGCCTTTTTGGACAAAATAGCCAAGACGCAATAAAATGTTCAAAACTCCTCCTTAACAAGTAAGCACTGTTCAAAAAACACAATAAATTAATGGCTCGAACAGAAGTACGAGTCCTCATTGAACGGCGAGGAGAAGGCCCTTCATCTCTAGCCTTCCTTTTCTCACCTTTGGCCAAACGAACCACATCCTCATTACTCTCAGTGGATTCATTCTCCTCCTCAGCTGCAGCTGCATTATCTCCAGGATTAATACCGTCATCAACATCCTCATCACCATCCGCGCCTTCATCATCTCCCCCATTTTGTTCTGAAAGCAAAAGAGCTTCAACAAACGAATCACGAAGTGCCTGCATTTGTTCAACTTGTGCCTGCACTGGTTCAACTTGAGCCTGCATCTGTTCAATCTGATGATTAAGCATAATAACCTGAGCCCGGACTACTGGAGCAAAAAACTGAAAAATGTTAGATTTGGTGTTAACAGCACCATAACCAACGCCAGAATTACCAACAGCTCTAGTTGGCGGCTGATCGATGGATTCTCGACGCTCTAGTTTGAGAATCTGTCTCCGCAAGAGTACGGAGCCGGTTGTAGGGCGGCGAGTTCTTCCCGAGTCATGTCTCTCGAGGATGGATGTTATCGGCTTATCGGTGTCTTATTTGCCCTTATCGTCGATTGAAATTAAACTAATCTAAACTAGGAAAGCAGTAGTCATTGATTTGGTTTGAGTTTTTATAACTAAACTTAAATTGAAATAGAAGTTTTGAAAGCATTAAAATACGAAAAGGAAATTAAAACTTATTTAAAACGATTAATCTAAACAACACAAATTAAACCTAATTTGAAAAGAAACTTAATTCAGCTAAACTATTCAACTGAGAAAACTTATAATTTGAATTAAGGAAAAAGGAGGGAAAATCAAAGTCTTACTATTTGAAAGAGTCAACAACATTAATTTAGCAAAAATCAAAGCTTTAAGAAGGAAGATTTTATAAAGCCTCTAAAAAGTTGAGAAATTGGTCTAAACAAGCAAGCAACTTAAAAGCATAAGTTCAAAAGCTCAAAAGCTACAAAATGAAAAGAAAGGAATCTGAGAATCTAAACGACAACTAAACTATGATCCACACACCAAAACAAAGATTAAAGCAATATCATGAAAACAAACAAGATAAATAGAGAAATACTACCAAATGCTTGATTCCACAAAAGCTTGAAAAGGAAAGCTTGATCGTCAACAATGGCTACATCAACTTGAGCTGCTTGCTAATAAGGATCTAACAACTAACTAAAGAAACTAACTACTTAACTAATTATCTAGAATTTTTTTATTGATCCATTACAAAGGGGAATGTTTTCAAAGGTTTTGAAGGAGCTTCTCTGGTGAAGAAAAGTCCTTCTGCAAGTTGTTCTGGAATGAAAAGACGTTAGTGGCTATATCCTTCTCGCAGGGGCAAAATCGTCCAGAAGCAGTGAAAAATCTGCTTTTCAGTCGATCGACTGTAAAGGAGTCGATCGACAGGCAGTTGATCGGTCATGTCTGCAGTTGATCGACTGCGCTGTCCAAAACGGCCAAAGTCCCTGGAATCCAGTCGATCTTAGGGTTCCAGTCGATTGACTAGAAGGGCAGTCGATCGACTGGATTGTTGCACCCGGCTCGATTCCTCGTTCTCTTCACGTCCGCCGGTTTATCAAACCTCATTCGCTGTGAATCCTTGCATGTCCATACGATCCTAAGTCGAGTGAAAATGGTACCAAACGAGCGCGGGCCCCGCTTGGACGTCCTATGGCCAAGAAAAACGAAAGAGTAAAAGAAACTACAAAAACTAATAAAAACGTACAAAAACTAAGAAAACCTAGAACTAACGAAAAACAGCCAACTCAACTCCTAAAATACCTAAAAGCAAGCGAAACACACGCAACGTGATGCAAAAACGGTAACAAAAAATATGTACAAAAATATGCAAATCAACCACCCCACACTTAGAACGGTTGGTTGTCCTCAAGCAAAACTAATGTAAAATTACAAAACTACCCCCGGACAATCCTAACTAATGCACAAAAGTTAAATCGAGACGTTGTACGCTACGTTGCTTGTTAACTTTGGCTAAAAGGACGACCATGTGCGTTATTAAGGAAAGTTTAGACCGACTCCCAAAACCTAAAAGAACTTAAACAATCCACCAAGTCGGTCTCCCCGTTCCTTGCCCCGACTAAGGTCTATCCACGCTCGAACCGTTAATCGGCTCCCTACTAGCCAAAATCATCTACGCCTCTCTTTAACAAAAATATACTAAAACTCGGAAAAAAATGAAAAACGTGTTACTCAACAACATCAAGGATTTATAACATATCCTTGTTTATTCGTCTCTTAATTTTTTTTTCTTTTTCTTTTTATCCTTTTTTTTTAGAGACGTAAGGTAATTACAATAACAAAGCTTTCAATGACTCCGATCATTCGTTGCTACTAGCAACTTACAATATTTTCGATCGAGCACGTGGAGCAATTGACGACTCCAATTTACAAAATACAAACCTATAGAGAGTGTTTGATGACGAGGGCGAGTCGAGGCACTAGTTCTAAATGAGCACAAGGATAGCACGCGGCTAAGACCGAACGAAGATCCCAACAAGGTAAATCGCCTAAATCCACTAAATTCGATCGAAAATCTAAACTCCTTAACAAATCATCAAAACCGCGTCACTTCGCCAAGGGTCCAAGCAAGTATAACACACACGTTACTCGAATTAACACAAGCAAGCATTCGACAAAATTAAAAACCTAGGACGAACTCTAACCACCCCACACTTAAAACCTAGCAATGTCCTCATTGCGTATTTAAGCTAAGAAAAGCAGTAAAACGGTGTAGGGAAAAGAAAACGCCCCTCTATCCGAGCTTGTGTCCACGCGGTTGTGCAAAAATCGTCGCCAGGAGCCGAGGCAAATAACAAGCTATCTACATGGTAAGGTAAGGCTGGAAAAATTTGCACAAAAACAAATTATTTACAAAAACAAAAATATTTTTGATTTTTTTGGATTTTCTAATTTGTTTGGATTTTATTTTTCAAATTTGTTTTATATTTTGAGAATATATTTAAACGAAATGAAATTAAACTATATACAAAAACGAAAGCATTAAAAGGATTTTTTTTAGAGTCGAGATGAGGAATAAAAGAATATAATCGAAAGATAAACAAAAACAATAAACAAATAAAATAAACAAAGGAGAATTTAGGAGTTTTAACGATGTCTCCTATGTCGGGCACGGAGGTTCGCGTCCTCGTCTTCCTCCTCCTCGTCCTCGTCGTCATTTTTGCCATCCTTTTCCTCGAACCGACGCATCCGACTCTCGACCAAAAGGAGCCGGCTATGGAGGCCGTGGAAAGCTCGGTCATTTCTTGCCTGCCCCTCGTCGAGCCGGTCGAAATGGGCATTGAGCTGGTCAAAACAGGAAAACACAGCCTGTTGGAAATCGTTCCAACCCATCTCGTGACCCGAGCCGGTGCTCGGGCCTCCGTACTGCGGGATTGCCGCTTGGCTCGTGCTCGCTCCGAAATGCGCGCCCAAACCGGTGTTCGGGATGTCGTCGGCATCACCTTGTTCATTGCCCCGGTGGCGTTGGCGTCCAGGGTTTGGGTTCGCCGGGATTTTTGGTGTTTTGAACACCAACTCCAAAAGATCGACTCTTTCCATATTGGCCGCCTCAGCCTCGAACCCGAAGTAACGGGCAAGAACAGTGATCATCGGCCCCATGCCGACTCGGGCAACACTTCCTCCCTTCATCTTCCGAATCCCTCGAATCTGTCCACGGATAAACGGGAAAAATGGGACCTGATGTCCATTGCATAGGCACCAAAGCACGTATAGCTCGTGATGGGTGAGGTTGGTGCTCTCGTGCTTTCCCATCAGGACGTGGGCAAAGAATTTGTAGGCCCCAAGCAATGCCAGAGTCGACGATTTCCGAAGCCGATTATCGATCTCTGGTACCACATCCGCCCGTAATACTTCCCCAAAATTCCTCCGGACAAAAACCGTTCAGCCGCGTGGAAGTAAACTGTTGGCAATTAAGCCCGAGCACCTCTTGATCGATCCGGTGCTCAATTCCCCCAAAATGGACATTAAAACCCCCGTCATCGGTCTCCTGGTATGTGGTGAAGAACTCGAGCACTAACTCTCGATACGCCGGTGCCCGGAAAGATGCGAACTGGCGGCCGTTCATGGCGTCGATGAAATGGAGCAGTCGTGTGCCGAACCCGTCAAAGTCTCCGTTCACCACCCACTCGTCCAAATGCTCGATACTGGCAAAGCGCAGGGTAGCAAAATGCCGCTGAGATAGGTTTTGAAAAAGATCCCCCTCGTATGTGGAGTAGATGGGAAAGGGGGCACCGTAGACTCCGGCGATATCGGGGTTTTGGGCCTCGTTGAAAATCTCGTCATCGGAGTGGCCGTCCATGGTAAAAGGTGGAAATAGGAACGGAAGTAGACGGATTTTGTATTTGAGGGTTCCAAGAATCAAAAGGAACGAACAAGAATGGAAAAACGGGAAAAATTCAAACCAAACGTTCACTGGGGCATTTCGTCGAACACTTGGTGGGCAAGATTTTTGAATATGGAAATAAATGAAATTGGCTCCGAAATCCTACCCAAAAATGCAACCAACAATAACAAACTTCCCCAAGAGATTGTTTAAGCGAATTACCTCGAAAAATTAGTTCGAAAATAGAACGAAAAACCGAGCTATTCCCAAGGAGGTTTTGAATGGAGAGAGGAAGAGGACAATGAAAATTCCCGTGCAATTTCCCGTTGGTTGTCGATCGACTCAAATTCCCTTTCTTTCCCCCCTTTTTTTATTTTTCTGCTTTTTTTTTTATATTTTGGTGGGGGGGGGGGGGGGGGGGGCAAAGTCGACTGCCTTATATAAAGCCCGCTCGGTTCTGGGCAGTCCGGGCAGTCTTAGGTCGATCGACTGCCGACAGTGGATCGACTGCTCTTGTCAAAAGCTTGAAAATTTCTGGAATCCAGTCGATTTCGCCGTTTCGGTCGATTGTGCGCCAGTCGATCGACTGTTTGTCGATCATCAAGTAACCAGTCGATCGACTGCTCTTGCCAAAAGCTTGAGAATTTCTGGAATCCAGTCGATTTGAACCTGTCAGTCAATTGGGCAGTCGATCGACTACATACCAGTCGATCGACTAGGTATGCAGTCGATCGACTGCATTCCAGCAGCCAACCTCCATTTTCGATCCTCTTTTCTCCCAAGACTCCAGGACTGAACCTACACAAACCCAAAAACTCAAATTAACACTACTTAAGGTTAGAATGTACACAAACTTAAAAGAAAAATAAGAAAGGGTTAGAAGGTCGTGGGTTGCCTCCCGCGGAGCGCGTTTGGTTAACGTCGTTCACTCGACGATCCTGGTTCGACGATCAACATCCCGTCGGGGGCAAGTCACTGAGGTTCTCCTCCTCTACGATCATTGGATCGAGAGCTTTTGTTTGTAACATGCCATGCCGGTAAGGTTTGACTCGGGCGCCATTCACTTGGAATCGCTCGTCCGTCTTTGGGTCGATTAACGTTACGGCCCCAAATGGGTATATCTTCTCGATTTTGAAAGGCCCGCTCCATTTGGACATAAGTTTCTCGGGAAACATGGCAAGGCGAGTGTTATAAAGGAGTACTTGCATTCCCTGCTCCAACTCTTTCGGTACAAGCTTCTTATAGTGGAGTAGCTTCGTCTTTTCCTTGTACAAACGGGCACTATCAAACGCCTCGTTTTGTAATTCTTCGAGCTCCTCAAGTTGGAGTTTTCTTTCTTCGTCGGCCTGCTTCAAATCAAGGTTGCACACTCGGATGGCCCACCACGCTCGATGCTCCATTTCCACCGGTAGATGGCATGACTTTCCATACACTAGACGATAGGGACTCATTCTAATAACTGTCTTATAGGCCGTACGGACGGCCCACAAGGAATCAGTGAGCTTCGTTGACCAGTCCTTCCGGTTCGGTTGCACAGTTTTCTTGAGAATGTTTTTGATTTGGCGATTACTTGTCTCGACCTGCCTGGCCGTTTGCGGATGGTAAGGGGTAGAAACCTTGTGCACAACTCCATAATTTTTCAACACTCGTTCAAGTAGTTTGTTGTTGAAATGCTTGCCACCATCGCTGATTAGCACCCTCGGAACTCCGAATCGGCTGAATATGTTGCTCCGAACGAACTTTACTACTGTATCGCCATCATTCCTCCTTGTCAGGATTGCTTCTATCCATTTAGATACGTACTCCACCGCGACCAATATATATTCGTACTCGTGAGACTTCGGGAAGGGACCCATGAAGTCGATCCCCCAGACATCGAAGATCTCTACGGCCAAGTTATACGTCATTGGCATCTCATTCCGCTTTCCAATACTACCCGTCCGTTGGCATCAATCGCACCTCTGACAATGCTCGTGAGCATCCTTGAAGAGATTGGGCCAATAGAAACCCGATTGAAGAACTTTGTAGGCGGTCTTTTGGCCGCCCAAATGCCCTCCGACTAGATGATCATGGCAATGTGTCAATATCCCTTCTTTTTCCTCGTCCGGAATGCACCTTCTCAACATACCATCCTTCCCGATTTTGAACATATGAGGGTCATCCCAAAAATACCCTCGACACGTGGCAAGAAACCTCCTCCTCTCGTGATGAGACAGATCCAGATGGAGCACCCGCTAGCAAGGTAGTTAGCAATATCGGCATACCATGGTGTGACGGACACACCGAAAAGATTCTCATGAGCTTGGTTTTCTCCGGTGAGTGGAGACTCTTTCTCTCCATTCCCGACCTCCAAACGAGAGAGGTGATCGGCGACTACGTTCTCGCACCCTTTTCTATCCCTGATCTCTACGTCGAACTCTTGAAGTAAAAGGATCCACCGGATTAGCCTCGGATTCGCTTGAGGCTTGTTGAAAAGATGTCGTAGTGCCGCATGATCGCTATGTATAATCACCCTTGATCCAACAATATATGATCGAAACTTCTCGAGCGAGTAAACCACGGCAAGTAGCTCCTTTTTGGTGGTTGTGTAATTTCTTTGAGCGTCATTGAGCATAAGACTTGCGTAGTAGGTGACCCGGAGGAGTTTGTCGACTCGTTGCCCCAGGACGGCCCCCACCGCTTCGTTCGACGCATCGCACATTATTTCGAACGGGAGTGACCAATCCGGGGTTATCACCACGGGTGCTGAGGTCAAACTTTTCTTCAATGAATCGAACACCGCTACACAAGTATCATCAAACATAAACGGAACGTCGGCGCTAAGAAAATGGCATAAGGGCGGCTAAGCTTCGAGAAGTCCTTAATGAACCTCCTATAGAACCCCGCATGACCGAGGAAGCTTCGCACTCCCTTCACGTTGATCGGTGGGGGAAGTTTCTCAATCACGTCAATCTTTGCCTTGTCGACCTCGATTCCTTTAGACGACACCACATGCCCCAAAACTATCCCACTTCTCACCATGAAGTGGCTTTTCTCCCAACTCAAGGTAAGGTGGTTCTCCACACATCTCTCCAAAACACTTGACAAATGGTCAAGACACTCGTCGAAAGTGGAGCCGTAAATAGAAAGATTGTCCATGAAAACTTCCATATACTTGTCGAGCACGTCGAAGAAAATCGAGATCATGCACCGTTGAAAGGTAGCGGGTGCATTGCACAAATCGAAGGGCATGCGTCGGAAAGCATAGGTGCCAAAAGGGCACGTGAACGTCGTCTTGGATTGGTCTTCCGGCGAGATAGCGATTTGGTAGTATCCCGATAATCCATCGAGAAAACAATACGAATGATGCCCCGCGAGCTTGTCCAACATTTGGTCAATGAACGGGAGTGGGAAGTGGTCCTTATTGCTGGCGGCATTGAGCTTTCGGAAGTCTATACACATTCACCATCCGGTGGTTACACGAGTCGTCACACGCTCGCCCCGTTCGTTCTCAATGACGGTTATTCCGCTCTTCTTTGGCACCATGTGGACTGGGCTCACCCATTCACTATCCCCGACCGAGAATATTAAACCTTCGACTATAAGTTTCAATATCTCACCCTTCACAACCTCCATCAAGTTCGGGTTCAGCCATCGTTGGCACTCCCTTGATAGTTTCACTCCGTCTTGAAGGATGATTCGATGCATACAAGTGGAGGGGCTTATCCCCTTGATATCACCAAGGCTCCACCCTATCGCCTTCTTTTTCTTTTTCAAGACTTCCACCAATCGTGCCTCGTCTCTCGGGGAAAGCTCGGCGTAGATGATCACGGGTTTTGTCTCTCCACTTTCCAAGTGAACGTATTTGAGATGGCTCGGAAGGGTCTTGAGCTCCGGTTTTGGCATAAGGGCCTATTCTACGCTTTATATCTCAAATATTTCTACCACCCCCTCCGATCGAAATGCTAGCCACTCGTCGTCCTCAACATCCTCGTTCACAACCTCCCGAGCGGCTTCCTCAACTAGTTCTTGTATCGGGTCAATCATAGCACAATTGGCATGAAAGGAGGAAGGCGGAATGACTCCCAAATCGTGGATCGAGAAATTCACTGTATCTCCCAGAACCGAGAAAGACAACTTCCCATTTTTCACATCGATCAAAGTGTTTGTCGTGGCCATGAAGGGATGCTCAAGTAAGATAGTGTGTTCTCGGCCTTCATTGCTCACCTCCCCGATGTCCAATATAACAAAATCCACAGGCACGATGAGGCTTCCCACTTGTACAAAAACATCTTCGACCACGCCCTTCGGGTATCGGACTGATCGGTCGGCCAGTTGTAAACACATTCTCGTCTCCTTGAGGTCGCCCAACTCCAACTGTTTAAAGATAGAGTAGGGCATCAAGTTGATTCCCGCGCCAAGGTCTAGCATCCCTCGTGTCTCCTTTCCATTTCCGAGGGTAATCTTGATACAAAAACTCCCCGGATCACCTTCTTTGTGTGGGAGAGAATCGCTATAGGCAATGCTTGCCGCGTTTGATATGCATATCTTTTCATTCTCCTCGAATCGGTGTTTCTTAGATGTTAGTTCCTTGAAAAACTTCGTGTAAGCGGGAATATTTTGGATTATGTCGAGCAAAGGAAGGTTTATGTTGACCTTCGATAACATCTTGTACAACTCAAGGAACTGAGCGTCTTGCTTCGTAGGGCGGACGCGGCTTGGGTATGGAATCGGAGGTCGGTACGGTGCCGCGGACTTATGTAACCCCCCGTTAGCCTGGGACCCCTTCGCCTCACCACTAGAGAGTGATGTGGGAGAGCTAGGAGCGGCTACGGGCTCGCTCGAATCTTGAATAGCACAATCTTCTTGGACACTTGGTGAAGGTCCGTCGTCGGGTAGGGCAACCTTGTTATCTACCACCTTGCCACTTCGGAGAATGGTCACGACTTGAGCTTGGGCCGGTTGACTTGGTAGCTTGTCCTTGTCCCGTGCTCATTTTAATTCGTTGACATCCGTATCCATTTGCCCCATTTGCGTCTCTAAACTCGCGAGCTATTTGGTTAGCTCGGTTAAGATGGATTCGAGGTTCGATTGTCGTGGTATCGGATTGTCTTGGGGAGCCGGGAATGGTGCTTGATGAGGCGGAAAGGGCGGTTGAGCGGCATATGGGACTTGAGGGCGCGTATGTTGAGCTT
>BMAC01000564.1:580644-598878 GCA_014905375.1 Phtheirospermum japonicum | reverse complement strand
CGTTCTCGTCGCAACCTCTCGGGGTTTGGCAAGAATGGAGTCAACTCCTGTCTGAGCGATCGCCTACCTTGCATACACAACAACAACAAAAGATTACGCGTATCGAATGTAAAACAATTAACTAACTACTATTCACAATAACAATAAGAGTAATTAAGAACGCCATTGGCCTTAATCCATCCCCGGCAACGGCGCCAAATTTTTGATCGATGGATTCTCGACGCTCTAGTTTGAGAATCCGTCTCCGCAAGAGTACGGAGCCGGTTGTAGGGCGGCGAGTTCCTTCCCGAGTCGTGTCTCTCGAGGATGGATGTTATCGGCTTATCGGTGTCTTATTTGCCCTTATCGTCGATTGAAATTAAACTAATCTAAACTAGGAAAGCAGTAGTCATTGATTTGGTTTGAGTTTTTATAACTAAACTTAAATTGAAATAGAAGTTTTGAAAGCATTAAAATACGAAAAGGAAATTAAAACTTATTTAAAACGATTAATCTAAACAACACAAATTAAACCTAATTTGAAAAGAAACTTAATTCAGCTAAACTATTCAACTGAGAAAACTTATAATTTGAATTAAGGAAAAAAGGAGGGAAAAATCAAAGTCTTACTATTTGAAAGAGTCAACAACATTAATTTAGCAAAAATCAAAGCTTTAAGAAGGAAGATTTTATAAAAGCCTCTAAAAAGTTGAGAAATTGGTCTAAACAAGCAAGCAACTTAAAAGCATAAGTTCAAAAGCTCAAAAGCTACAAAATGAAAAGAAAGGAAATTTGAGAATCTAAACAACAACTAAACTATGATCCACACACCAAAACAAAGATTAAAGCAATATCATGAAAACAAAACAAGATAAATAGAGAAATACTACCAAATGCTTGATTCCACAAAAGCTTGAAAAGGAAAGCTTGATCGTCAACAATGGCTACATCAACTTGAGCTGCTTGCTAATAAGGATCTAACAACTAACTAAAGAAACTAACTACTTAACTAATTATCTAGAATTTTTTTATTGATCCATTACAAAGGGGAATGTTTTCKAAGGTTTGAAGGAGCTTCTCTGGTGAAGAAAAGTCCTTCTACAAGTTGTTCTGGAATGAAAAGACGTTAGTGGCTATATCCTTCTCGCAGGGGCAAAATCGTCCAGAAGCAGTGAAAAATCTGCTTTTCAGTCGATCGACAGGCAGTCGATCGGTCATGTCGGCAGTCAATCGACTGCGCTGTCCAAAATGGCCAAAGTCCCTGGAATCCAGTCGATCTTGGGGTTCCAGTCGATCGACTAGAAGGGCAGTCGATTGACTGAACTTCCAGTCGGTCGACTGGATTGTTGCACCCGGCTCGATTCCTCATTCTCTTCACGTCCGCCGGTTTATCGAACCTCGTTCGCTGTGAATCATTTCCTGTCCATACGATCCTGAGTGGAGTGAAAATGGTACCAAACGAGCACCGGCCCCGCTTGGACGTCCTGTGGCTAAGAAAAACGAAAGAGTAAAAGAAACTACAAAAACTAATAAAAAACGTACAAAAACTAAGAAAACCTAGAACTAACGAAAAACGGCCAACTCAACTCCTAAAATACCTAAAAGCAAGCGAAACACACGAAACGTGATGCAAAAAAGGTAACAAAAATATGTACAAAAATATGCAAATCAGCGGCTGCCACGGAAGATCCACAACTTGAACTCTAGTAGTATATTGACCACGCAATGAAAACCACTCTAGCTCCCCTGTAAAAATATCATCCTCATCAGGCTGAAAACCTTGATTCTCAAATAGGCTAAAAATGAGGGAAGGAAAGTAAAAAGATGAAGTTGCTTTGGACGTAGCAAACCTGATGACAATGTCAAACACATGCTGACCAAAATTTAGCTTTATACCACGGTCTAAGTTAAACAGAAACTGGGCTTGTGAACGCGTTATAACAGTGGTATTCTTCATCGGTACCCAGTTAAAGATTGCTACCTTATGCAAAACTGAATACAAAGAGGATAATCTCGTACCAGACAACTGCTCATGCCATTACTTATGCATAGTCCCAGACAAAAATTCAAGGACCTCATTATCATCAACAGTAGAGCCCTCATGATAATCCTCGGTTCCAAATAGTTTATTTATTAACTCAAGAGTAAATGCATAAAACTTCCCCCGCACATAAACTTTAAAAAAACTAATGGACTTAGGATCATCAATAGAAGGAAACATGTTTGCAAAGAACTCTAACACCACTTCACGAACAAAAGGCATAGCAGTAGAAACGGTAGAATACATACCTTTACTCTCAAAGAAGGCAATCAGATTCTACTTTTTAAAAATATCTACCGGGACTCTACGCTCATCAATCATCCCATGCTGATGATACCCAGGAACACCTCTTCAACCTTTTTAGTTAAAGATTTGGTAGACACGGGAACAATGTCTTTAATATCAACATCCATAAATGGCGCCTCATCATAGTCACCAGAAGACAATTCAGATGCAGCTGATCGGACTGTTGCACCTTCAGAGACTGCATCATCAGAGATGGAACTGAGAGAAGAAACTGGAGCATCTGTAGGTGATGTCAGATTTGGTGACATAACACCAGAATCATCACGAACTTTCTGGGCAGCTTTAGAGCTTTTGGTTGGAGCCTTCTTGGACATCAAAGCAGACAACATAGCAGATAGTGTGTTGTCATTATCAGAGTCTGAGGTGAATCTATACTCAATATTCGGCTGGGTCATGTTAAACGAAGTTAAAGGACGGTCGGCCACCAACGGATGGGAATGGCCTTCATCTTCACTAGAGAAGAAATTAAAGACAATGAACGGGGGATCAGAGGAAATTGATTTATCACCTTCGGGCGGACTTTTCTTATCAGCCAGACATACTGTCTGTTTCTGGCGAGAGGTAGTTGATTAGACAATCGTGGAGGAGAGGAAATTGGCGGCGAGGTAACTTTTTTCGAGGCATGTACTCATCATCGTCCGAGTCCTTGAGAGTTGCAACTTCTTCAACCAAATTCATGTGCTCAATAGGCACATGACGTCACTCACCTAACTGACTTTTGGGAATGGCTACCAGAATTATACCAGGGGGAATATTGAGAAGCTATCGTGATTTACTCAAAGAAGGATCTCCGGCTGGACCAAAAATCTTGGCAATAAATGGCAGGTTCGGGAGATTATCCACGTCAATTTCATTACCCATCTGGTCTGGAGCAAGTTGAGCAACCAGTGTTGCATCGGAGGCAATAACGATTAGAACTAGTTCTTAAGCAGCGACTGAAGATGGACATGTAGCAGGAGCAACAGTTGGTTATGGGTTTGGTGTTACAACACCACCCATCACTTCTCGAATGTCCATGGCGGTGTAAATTGGCAGATTCGTCGGAGCCTGTTCATTGATTGGGAGCCTGTCCATAACATCCTTAACCCAACCTGATTCCGTATATCCCACAAGTTCAGTACTTGTTTCCTTGGTATACCAAACACTCAAATCACTTGTACGAGCTACATACCTAATAACTCGTTCAACAACTTTTAAATGTGATTCTTTAGGATTTGACTAGTACTTAGCACATAGACACACACTATTCATAATATCCGGCCTGCTAGCCGTCAAGTATAAGAGACTCCTTATCATGCTCTCCTATACAAGGTGTTATCAACATTAATATCAACATCATCTCTAGACAATTTCATGGTTTTCCCTAACGGTGTTTTCTTATGCGTAGCATTCTCTAACCCAAACTTCTTAACAAGATTCTTAACATATTTGGCTCGGGAGAGAAAGATACCATCATCCATCTCTTTAATTTGCAAACCAAGAAAGTAAGAGAGGTTACCTTCCATACTCATCTCGAATGTGTCAGACATTCTCGTAATAAACTCACTCACCATCTGCTCGTTAGTAGATCCAAAAATTATATCATCCATATAAATTTGGATAATCAAAATGTGCTTATTCGATTTAAGGAGAAATAAGGTTTTATCAACTTCCCCACGTCTAAAATTTAAGAAAAGCAAGTGCTAAGTCAACCTTTCATACGAAGCCCTGGGAGCTTGCTTTAAACCAAACAAAGACTTTTTTAATTTTAAAACAAAATCTGGTTTGTGAGGATCAGCAAACCCTTTAGATTGCTCAGCAAATACTTCTTCACTTAAAACTCCATTAAGAAAAACACTTTTTATGTCCATTTGATGTAGAGACACTTTCATATAACATGCTACAACAAGAGTCTTACCGATTCAATACGAGCGACTGGAGCAAACGTCTCATCAAAATCAATACCTCAATTTGAGTGTATACTTGTACAACCAATCGTGCCTTATTTCTTATAATATTGCCAGCCTTATCCATTTTATTCTTGAAGATCTACTTCGTACCCGTAACATGTGAATTTTCTGGACAAGGAACTAAGTCCCATACATCATTCTTAGCGAATTGGTCCAGCTCTTCTTGCATGTCCTTTATACAAAATTCATGTTTAAGAGCATCCTCTACATGCTTTGGCTCTATTTTAGAAAGAAACAAAGATTCTAGAATTTGAGAACAGTTAGTAGATAAGCAAACAAACCTTACCATCTCTCTGAAGTTTATTCTTCACTTTCTTGTACTTCTTTAGTCGAGATCTCCAATGATTTCGCCCGTAGGATGGTTCCTCTGAATTCTCGAGGGTATACCCTCTGATGTAAGTCAATCTGACCAGCTGGATCTTCCTTATCTGAATCTGAATTGGATTCTGGAGCAGCCTGAGTCGGTGTCAAGTTTGGTGTCATGTCACCAGTACCGTCACCACCTGCATCTTCAGTTTCTACACCTGCAGTTTCATCTTCGCCAACCATAACATTTTCCTGAGAATTCTGATCAAAAACCAGATCATTATCCTCGGTAGGTCTAACACCACTAATCATATCATCAAACTTGACATATATTGACTCAATCATGCAACACGTTTTAAGATTATACACTCTATATGCATGAATATTTTGAGAATATCCCATGAAAATATATTTATCACTCTTTAAGTTGTGTTTTGCAAGATGATTCCTATCATTTAGCACATAATAAATGAACCAAAAAAATATAAAAATAGCTCAAATTTGGTTTTTTGCCCAACAACAGCTCATAGGGAGTAACACATGACCCAGGTCTAAAATACACCTTATTAATTATGTGGTATGCAGTATTCAATGCTTCCCCCCAAAAATGTTTTGCACTCCCATTTGAAATAAGCACAGTTCTAGTCATTTGTGCAAGAGATCTATTTTTGCGTTTGACTATCCCATTTTGTTGGGAGGTGATGGGTGAAGAAAATTCATGGATTAAACCAACTTTGGAATAATAATTTGAAAAAGACATATTCTCAAACTCTTTCCCATGTTATGACCTTATTCTACCTATATTCACACCAAAACGAACACTTAACTTTTTCTCAAGTTTTTTTAACACTTCGAAAGCCTCAGACTTTTCTTTTAAGAATTCTACCCATGTAAGACGAGAGAAATCATCTACAATCACAAGTATATACCTCTTACCACCAAGGATTTCTACTTCAAGTGGACCCATAAGATCCATATGAAGAAGTTCGAAACAGTTTGATGTAGTGAGACTCTGCACATTTGGATGTGACACCCTGACCTGCTTCCCTTTCTAACATGCCTCGCAAACTGGAATGATTTTAGTATTGAGCTTAGGTAGTCCATTCAAAACTTCCTTCTTGGTCAATCTTGATTAGCACGAATTTATCTTGATTTTAGTTAGTATTTTATTTAGTTTTTATTGTTGATTTTGGTAAAAGTTGGATAGATTGAGCATATTTTCGTATTTTCTAATCTCCAACTTGTTTTACCGTAATTTAATTATAATTAATTAATTTTATGTTTATTTTAGTAATTTCGAAGATTTATGGTTTAGACGTAAACGATGATGGACGTACGAGTGGAGTTTCAGCGAAACGAGCCTCAATTTGAAGTATTTAAGCTGACAATGGGTATGCTGATTGACATTGAGTTACCCAGTGTTGACTGCGCGACAGAGAAGTTAATGGTAGCTGTTAGTGGTAGCTCCTTACCGCTAAGTGCTACCAGTAACTTGCCCAGAAACGCGTTTTTAGGGTTTCTTATTACCCAAGACATGAAAAAACTATTAATACCCTATGTATTTCGGATTTTTGCTTACACTATCATATTTCTAGGTTTTCAAGGCCTCTTGGGGGTTGACAACCCCAATGAGTGTCCTTCTATTTTCTTAGTTACTCTTCATAATTCATAGTTTTAAATTTCTAGTTTTTAGATTAATTAGAATAGCTCTTAGATAGTTTAGATTCAAGAATTCTTCGATCAAGACGTTGTTATTCTTCTTCATTTAATAGTAAGTTTTCTATTTCCCTTCGTTTAATTTAGTTTAATTAATTATGATACTTTTAATTTCTTGCTTGAATTAGAATAATCAAAACTCCAACAAACAAACCCCCCATGTATGAAGAATTGTATGGAACTTGATTGGATTGATGATTGTGTTGGGTTTATGATGATTATATTGTTGAGATTTGTTGGCTAGATCTAATGGGTCTAGAGTCTAGATTCGTTGTGAACCATCAATTGGGTTTTCCCAAGAGATCGTGGAGACGAATCGAAGCTCTAGAACCCTTGATTCTTAAAACCTTTCAAAACCCTTGATTTTTATTATTCTTTGTTTAAATTAAATTCTTGATTTTATGTGTTTAGATTAGGTTTTTATTTTTATTTCTTATTCGTGAACGACAAACACAAGAAACACTTCCGAATCTAGTTTTCCTTGAGAGACGACTTGAGTCAACTTATCAACCTACACGCGATCCCGTTCTCTTACGGGCGAGCTTTTTAAAATTTGACAAATCTTTATAAAGTAGGTGCACAAAAGTCTGAATCAAAATTTTGGCGCCGTTGCCGGGGAAAACTAAAGGTTGTGATATTTGTGTTTATTCGTCGTACAATTTGTGTTCTTATTTTGTTTCGTTTATCGTTAGTATTTATTTGTGATTTTTCGTTTATTTCGTTTTTATTATTTTCCACCGGTGCGTTTAATCTTGTGTATTGAGTGTTGTGTTTGCAAGATACGTCTACAACTAAAACTCAAGATTTATCAAACCGTTTTTCAAAAAATATTAAAAATAAATAATAATAAAAAAATGAATATTCAAAAAAAAAATTCCGAAAAAAAATAGAAAATCGAAAATTAATTCTTTATTATATTTCTTTCAAAAAAAGAAAATTAAAAAAATATATTAAAAAAAATTGAAAATTATTATTTTTTATTTTGTTTCTTTAATTTTTTTTAAAAAAATTAATTAAAAAAACTTTTGGAAATTAATTTTTATTTTATCTCTTTTTTAAAAAAAACAAAACAATTATTAAAAAAATTAAAAAATTAAAAAAATGTCTTACCCGTACGAGATACCACAATACGATTGGCGTCGTGCAGGTTGACCAGCCATTCCATTAAGCATCGCAATGAAGAATTACTTTCCCGACGAGTACGACCAATTGAATCTCCCGATTTTCTATGGGCTTCGAAACGAGGATCCGTTTAAATTCATCGAAAAGTACGAGGACATCACCGAGAATTCTCCTCTTCTAGGGCTTACTAGGGATCAAGTGAGGATGCGACTCTTCACTTTTGCGCTAAAGGATCGGGCAAAGGAATGGTTATTGAAGCTAGAACCCGATTCCTTGCAAACGTGGGATGAAGTAATCGATAAGTTCTTGTGGAAGTTCTATGTCCCTAATATGGAGGAAGTTGTCACCGTCCGAGATTGTACGAGCCATGAAGAATATAAACCAGACGATTAATTTTTGGCGGGGCAGCAAGTTCAAGAAGCCAAAACCATTCACCATCAAGACGAACTTGCGCTATCGACCATACGAGATAACTATTCTAAGTTTACAAAGAATATAGAGGCACTATGTGGTCAAATCGAGGATTATTTAGCGAAAAGGTCGAACAAGAAAGACGAACTAACAAGTCAGCCTGAGATGCCGATTCTTGTTGCGATTAAGCCCATCTTAGAGGTTGAGAATACGAGCTTGAATGATAGTTTGGGAGAAATTTGTGAGGAGGAGGTTATTGAAGATTTGGGTGAGATTGCTCCGCCTGTGCTTTATAATGAATTATTGGATACTGATATAGGAGAATTGTCATTGGAACTTATTGTGGATCTTACGAATTTGAGCTTTCTCAATGTTTATGCGGATGATGTGATGGAGTCGGATGTGGAAGAGATGTATACGGAGGATGAGATTGGGGATGTAGTGGAGATCGCCCCTCTTGCACTTTTTGAGGAATTTATAGATGATTATGAGGAGGTGTTGCCACTGGAGGACCCAAACAACGTTGGAAATTCAAGCCCACTCGAGCTCAAGGAAAATGGAGGAGTCAAGGTGCCCAATTTGAAGATGAGTGAGATTATCGAGCCGAATGGTGATCCACCTGATGTTTTAATTGATATTGAGATGGAGGTGGTGGAGGAGAATTCGTGCTCAAGTATTTGTTTAGAAAACGTGTGTAAAGAGGAGGAGGTTTTGGAGAGTTTCAATGATTCTAATCCTCTTATACTGGATGATTTAGACGTCGAGGACAACGACGAGTTTTTAAAATGGGTAGCAAATATTTTGGGAATAAATTTGAATGACATTGCTGAGAACGATGTAGATTTTGATGAAGTACTGGATAAGGATGAAAGAAGGTTGCCATTGGAGAGCCCGGAATTTCGCATAGAAAAACATGTAATAATCGAGCCTCTTATCGAGCCACCCATGATCGAGGATGAGAATGAGATTGTGGTTGAGGTAATCGAGCAAAATTTCCCTCCCCTATGCCATTATATAGATTTTAATATTTTTCAGGGTGTTGAGGGAGATGCTAAAGATTTGAAGGAGTTCGGAGTGTACGAGGGATTTTCCGTTTGTTCAATGGATTCCCTAGTTTTTAAGAAAGTAGAGGATCACCCTATGCCGCAATTTACTTTTGATATGTTCATGGCGATAGATTATTCGCTTTTTAGACCCCCGAAGCGAGTTAATATTTTTGTTCTACGAATTGCTTACCATGCGCGCCTTGGAAAATTACATTGCATATGCTTACTTTTGGAGAATACTAAGGCGTGGCAGGATCGTCACCTTTTCTTGGATCCGGGATAGCAATGTTCGTAGAAGGCGTCGAGCTTTCAACGTTAAACAAGCGCTTCTTGGGAGGCAACCCAAGTATTTGATTTCTTTTCTTTTTCCTTATTATTATTTTTCTTTATTTTCTTTTTCTGCTTATTATTATCTACATATGAGTTATTTGTTGTGGTGCGTTGATGTGTTTGTTGATGTGCAAAAAAATGGGAAATTCCGCAGATTCTGGGGACTTAACGGTAGACTTAGCGGTGACTCCCTACCACTAGGCATTACCGTTAACTCGTCTGCTCAGGCGTAATGGCGAGGAAATCAACCGCTGAAGCCACCGTTGCAGGACTCAAACGGTTATACTAATGGTAGCTGCTACCGCTAGAGCTACCGTTAGCGGTTAAAATATATATATATATATATATATATATATATATATATATATATATATATATATATATATATATATATATATATAAAAGTTAAAAAATATATAAAGTAATTTCCAGTTTTATTAGTTATTTGTTTTTGCTATTTATTTTTTTTCTAGGTATTTACTCAAGACACTTTCCAATCACGGGCTTCAAGACGAAGGATAATTGCACATAGTTTTTTTGGAGTAGCTCGACTATTTTCAGGGATGCTTTCTTATTCCCTTTCTCCCTTGCTATTATTTCCTTATACTCGTTTATGGCATTCTGGGGATTGCCGAGTTTTTAGAGGGGGGATGGTTGAGTGTGATTTATAGTTGAAATATGTGCAAATTTTCAAAAATTTTTGTGGTTTGTAGTAGCTAATATTTTACGTGATTAATTGCTATTTCTGCGCGTTATTGTGTTTGTATGTCTTGCCTGTCGAAGTTAATTACGTATGATTTGAAGTTCTTATCTTTTGAGCGTGCATAAGTGCATAAAATTTTTCAAAATTATTTCTATATATTGTAAAATGGTACTTGGACACAATTGATTTCGCAAAACCTTAAAAGCAGCGTCAATTCAAAACTTTTTCATGCAAAAAGACTATGAGTAGCTTGAGTGTTTATCATCATTGCATGTGCTTGAATAAGTTTCAATTTTGATATCTCTTTGAAACCGATGTGTGTAGTTGATTTTGAAAATGAGGTTAAGGCACAGAAAAAACCCTATTCCGGCCATATCCATATATTTTTAGCCACTATAAATTTCGAATGAGCCAATCATAGCCAAATAATCCATGCATATAGCCTTGAGTGATTTTATTGAGTCGACCCCTACTAACCCATTAAAAGCGTGGGGTGGGAGTTCGTCATTTTTTATTTTATTGATTATTAGAGTTTTAAAATTTTTACCAGGGATTTATGAAAAGTTTGTAATAAAGGATCACCATCCTTAAAAAGAGAAAGAAAAAAAAAGAAGACCCCATAAAAAAAGAATAAAAGGGGGATATAAAAAAAAGAAAAAACAGAAGAAAAATAAAAAAAAGGGATGGTGAATCTTTGCGATTCTAGTTGAGTAGTTGCCTATGCTAATAAGGTCTTGTTTATTATTGTTTATTTTATTATGAAGCCTAATGTTTAAGAGGCAAGAGTTGTGTTTAAACGAAGAAGCATATCATAAGCTTCTAGTTCATTTAAGTGGTTCGAGCGAAAAGTCGGTTTACGATTTGCGAGTTGAGAAATAGCCTAAGTTAAAGGCTACGCTATGAGAGTTTAGCGAGGTTTTTCTTTTGAACGAGGTGAAGCAAATTGTTTCGTGATTAGAATAGTTTGGTGAGTTATTGATCACGTTAGATTGTGAGTTAGCCACACGATTTATATATTCCATACTCGTCCAAAGAGCCTACATTACAACCAGAAAAGACCTTTTTTGATTCTTTGTTAGTTACACACTTAATTTGCGATTGAAAAGAGACTGATTTTCCGTACTTATTTATTGTGCTTGTATATGTATAATTTGAGTGTAAACACGTCCCAATAAAAAATTCTCAAGTGCTTTGAGCGTACACCCATTTATATTACCCTTTTGAGAGGATGCATGATTTTATTTTTGGAGCGACAATGTAATAAGGGTAGAGTGTTTGACGTTGCGTGACATGTATCTATATTTTCAAATTTATGTATGTAGCACGACACGACTCATTGCTTGAACTGGTTTTCATTCTTGTTATTCTTTGAATCTATCGTTTGTTCGAGGACGAACAAATAAATAAAGCGTGAGATAGTTGATTAGCACGGATTTGTCTTGATTTTAGTTAGTATTTTATTTAGTTTTTATTGTTGATTTTGGTAAAAGTTGGATAGATTGAGCATATTATCGTATTTTTTAATCTCTAACTTATTTTACCGTAATTTAATTATAACTAATTAATTTTATATTTATTTTAGGAATTTTGAAGATTTATGGTTTGAACGTAAACGAGGATGGGCGTACGAGTGGAGTTTCAGCGAAAACGGGCCTCAATTTGAAGTATTTAAGCTGACACTGGGTATACTGATTGACACTGAGTTACCCAGTGTTGACTGCGCGACAGAGAAGTTAACGGTAGCTATTAGCGGTAGCTCCTTACCGCTAAGTGCTACCACTAACTTGCCCAGAAACGCATTTTTAGGGTTTCTTGTTGCCCAAAACATGGAAAAACTATAAATACCCTGTGTATTTTGGATTGCATACATTATCATATTTATAGGGTTTCAAGGCCTCTTGGGGGGTGACAACCCCAATGAGTGTCCTTCTATTTTCTTAGTTACTCTTCATAATTCATAGTTTTAAATTTCTAGTTTTTAAATTAATTAGAATAGCTCTTAGATAGTTTAGATTCAAGAATTCTTCGATCAAGACGTTGTTATTCTTCTTCATTAATAGTAAGTTTTCTATTTCCCTTCTTTTAATTTAGTTTAACTAATTATGATGCTTTTAATTTCTTACTTGAATTAGAATAATCAAAACTCCAACAAACAAACCCCCCCATGTATGAAGAATTGTATGGAACTTGATTGGATTGATGATTGTGTTGGGTTTATAATGATTATATTGTTGAGATTTGTTAGCTAGATCTAATGGGTCTAGAGCCTAGATTCGTTGTGAACCATCAATTGGGTTTTCCCAAGAGATCGTGGAGACGAATCGAAGCTCTAGAACCCTTGATTCTTAAAACCTTTCAAAACCCTTAATTTTTATTATTCTTCTTTTAAATTGAATTCTTGATATTATGTGTTTAGATTAGGTTTTTATTTTTATTTCTTATTCGTCAACGACAAACACAAGAAACACTTCCGAATCTAGTTTTCCTTGAGAGACGACTTGAGTCAACTTATCAACCTACACGCGATCCCGTTCTCTTGCGGGCGAGCTTTTTAAAATTTGACAAATATTTATAAAGTAGGTGCACAAAAGTTCCAATCAAATCTCTCCAACATCTTGTAATTGACATGCCCGAGCTTTAATGCCACACCTCGACATCAATTAGTTGAGATAGTTTTCAAAACACATCACCGTTGATTTGGTAGTAATTGTCCAATGTCCTCTCACCAGTAATAATACATGCATTGCTCTCGTCATAAACTTCGCACTTTTCATGAGTGAACTTGACACTGAACCCACCATCACAGAGTTGGCCAATACTTATCAAGTTCACAGTTAAGCCTTCAACAAGCAATACATTTTCAAGCTTTGCAATCCCAGGAATATGAAGAGTTCCTTGGCCAATGATTTGGTCGTTTGCACCTCCACCATAATTCACCTTTCCTCCTTGAAACTTGACAATATTTGAGAGAAGATCTTCTAATCCAGTCATATGTTTAGAGCATCCGCTGTCGAAGTACCAAGCTCCAAGAATATGGGATTTTAGAGATGAATATATCACATTGCATTTTATCTCGTTCTTTTTGACCCAGACCAGTTTGACTTTGGTGAAAGTTTTGGTGTCAGGAACATGGAAACCATCACGGAACCCAGCAGTCAACTTCGACCTTTTAAACTGACTTTGCTTACCAACAATCTTCCAGCAGAACGGTTAGATGTGACCTTGTTCACCACAGTGATGACACACGTACTGTCTTCTTCTCCTCTTGCGGTGTTTGGTCATCTCTAATATTTGGCTTGATTCTGAAATTTGTTGATCAGACTCGTATCAAATCCCGTGTTTTGATGAATTTGGGATACTAAATTCCAGAATTTCGTCAAGCTTAACCTTGCTCTTGTTGAGGTTCGTGAGGGTTTCTTGGATCTTCTTCAAACCAGTTTTCACTCGATTTAGTTCAGCATCTTTTCTAGTGAGTTTCGAATCCAATCGGACAATAATACTTAGTTGATCATCCTTGTCGTGAGTCAGTTTGTTCACCTCGATCATAAGAGCCTTGATTTTGAGCAGTTTATTACCCCAGTTGGCAAATAATTCTTCATACTCAATTCTCAACTTCTCGTATATGTCAAGTGTTTCTTCAACTTTTGCATTCAAGAACCAAGTGTTGATTTTGGTGTTACCAACACGAATGTCTTCATCCCACACAACATTAACAAATAATGCTAGAACAGTATTAGATGCGTCAGAATCGCTGTCCTCTTCATTGAACTCTTTTGCAATAAAGTTCTTCTTCCTCAGAGTATTTGCACATTCATTTGTATAATATCCCCAACCTTTAAACTCATGACATTGAACTTCATTAAGAGGCTTTGGGGAACTAGAGGTCCTGGATTCCAAAGATGAAGACTGAAACTTGGCAAGTGTACGCCCTGATGAATTTGGTGTTGGCGTCTCTGGCTTGAATTTTGAATAAGACCCTCCAATATTATTTTTCCTCTTTAAGTGTTTGTTGAACCGTTGAGAAATAAGAGACACTTATTCTTCTCCAAGTGTGGTAGTTTCAACCTTCTCTAGTCTCTCCAATCAATATCTTCATCATCATCAGAGTTAACATCGGAAGTTAGAGCAACGCGTTCTAAGATTATACACTCTATTTGCATGACTATTTTGAGAATATCCCATGAAAATATATTTATCACTCTTTGAGTTGAGTTTTGCAAGATGATTCCTATCATTTAGCACATAATAAATGCACCCAAAAACATGAAAATAGCTCAAAGTTGGCTTTTTTGCCCAGCAACAACTCATAGGGAGTAACACATGGCCGAGGTCTGAAATACACCCTATTAATTATGTGATATGCAGTATTCACTGCTTCCCTCCAAAATAAGGATCAGTATACTTAGTACGTAAAGTACCTAGCTTTAGATGCCAATTGTAGATTTGTAAGTTTATAGTTATTAATTAAGTATCAGTAAATAGATGTTAAATCTAGTGTTAATAACACTAGAATTGACACTAAACAGTATTTAAATAATGAGCAGCGGAATAATTAATAAGAATAAAAGAACACAACAAATTAATTTCGTTCGTAAGCAATGTGCTTACGAACTAGGTATACAAACCCAAAAACTATATTACTACAATTTGTTTAAGATCAAATACAAAATCTTAAAGTAATATATGAAAGATTAGCATCAACACTTGATACAAAATACTTGCATCCACGCTATGATGATCTTTTCCGTCGGTTACGCAACTTCAAAGATGTATGAACCATGGATCGCGGCTTCAAGACTCACTTGTACTTATGTTATCTTGTGTTTTGTGAAACATGCTGCGCGAAAGTCGTAGTTCTTTACACGGTTGTTTGTACTCTTAAATAGACAAGTGATTAACATGAATTTGTCTTGATTTTTGTTAGTATTTAAGTTAGTTCTTGTTATTGATTTTGGTATAAGTTGGATAGATTGAGCATATTTTCGTATTTACGTATCTCTAGCTTATTTTACCGTATTTTAATCATAATTATTATATTTCATGTTTATTTCAGGTATTTTGAAGTATTTTGGTTTTTATATAGTCGAAGGTGGGCTTACGAGTGGAGTTTTAGCGAAATCGGGCCTCGATTTGAAGTGTTACAGCTGACACTGGGTATGCTGTCGACACCGGGTTACCCAGTGTCAGCGCAGAAACCGCTACACCACCATTAAGGAGCAACAGAGTGGCTAGCGGTAGCACTTAGTGGTCACCTTTACCACTAAGTGACCATTAACGGGCCCAGAATCCTATTTTTTGAAGAAGACTTGTGCTCCAAGTCTTTGTAAACCTATATATACCTTCCCATACTTCTTGAAACGAGATTAGATGTTTTTTGGAACTCCCAGGGTCTGACAAACCCTAGGTTTTTCCTCTATTTCTCTTGATACTCTTCTCCATATTTCTTAGTTTTAAATTTCTAGTTTTTAGATAAAGTAGAATAGTTCTTTAGTTAGTTTAGATGTTAGATCAGTTTTAGTTTGTGGATTTCTTCGCTTGGACGATGTTACTCTTCTCCGTTAACTAGTAAGCTTTCAATTCATCACTTTTTTATTCGAATTTCTTATTTACTTAGATTATGAATTCTCTTGTTGGATTTTCTATGTTCTTGAATTTGCATCGTTGTGCTTGCGTTGAATTTATGATATTGAACATGTTGAAGATAGTAGGCTAGATCTTACGGGTCTAGTGCCTAAAATCATTTAAAACCATCTATTGGGATGATTTGGTGCTAAATCTACAAGTTGGGATTGACAACCCTAACTCGTAGGTTAAGTGTTCGATGAAATATCAATAGGTCATGGAGATGATTTTAGAGCACTAGAACCCTAGTTTTCTTAAATCTTTTCAAATTTTTTTAATTTATTGCTCATAGTTTAAATCATAGTTTAATTAATTGCTCTTAATTTAGATCATAGTTTAATTTAATTGCTCTTAATTTAAATCATAGTTTATTTTATTTGCTCGTAGTTTAAATTATCATAATAGTTCTTTTAAATCATCAAACAAAAACTCCTTGTCTGTGTGTTTAGTTTAGTTTTATTTTTATTCTCTTATTCGTGAAATCAAACACAAAAGGAACTTTCGATTAGTTTTCCTCGAGAGATTCGATTCGGTTCAACTTGCCAACCTACAAGCGAACTCGTACTCTTGCGAGCGAACTTTTTAAACTTGACAAACTTAAATAAAAATAGGTGCGGAAAGTTCGAATCAAAATTCTGGCGCCGTTACCGGGGAAAACTAAAGGTTGTGATTTTTGTGTTTGCTCTTCGTAACCTTATTTGTGTTTATATTTTGTTTCAATTATCTTTAGTATTTATTTGTGATTTTTCTTTGTATTCGTTTTTATTTATTTTCCACTAGTGCGTTTAATCTTTGTGCGTTGAGTGTTGTGAATGCAATGTACATCTCTTGAAGCATAGATTCAACGACCCAAATATAAATATATATATATATATATATATATATAGTATATATATATATATATTATATATATATATAAAGAAAAAATTAAAAAAAATGTCTCACTATCGAGGATATCCATCGTATGACAACGGCGCACCTCCATCCGATTGGCGTGAGTATTGATCTGCCATTCCATTGAGCCTCGGGAGTCCATGAAAAAGAAGGAGGTACTTTTGGTTAAAATTATCAGAAATGTAATTCTACATCGTGGGGAGTCCATGAAAAAGGAGGAAGGAGGTACTTTTGGTCAAAATTATCAGAAATGTAATTCTACATCGTGGGGAGTCCATGAAAAAGAAGGAGGTATTTTTGGTCAAAATTATCAGAATCGTAATTTTACATCGTGGGGCTCAATAAAATGGCAGGTCGATACCAAATTACCTCTCTGTTTAATAAAGAGCTTATTTCCCTAAAAAAAAATCATTAAATAACTATGCAGTGTACTGTTTAAGTGTACTGTTTAATAATGCAATCACAAATTTAACGATTTACTGAAATTTATTAGGCAGAAAATTTCCTGTCAATATTCAAATGATTAAAGAATTCATTACTATAATTTCGAGGAGGAATCTACAGATTTGATGATGATTTTCTGTCAACGTTATTGATTATCCAGGTGCTGTGGCCTGTGATGTACTTTCTTGAAACATTTTTCTATTAAATTCTTTTTTCTTTTTTAGGGATACGTGCTTTGATTGTGGTTGAAATCATGTGGTGTAATTTGTATTATCTGACAAATTAGAGCTTAACGATGAAGCGTTGAGGACAAAATTTAGTGGACACTTGATTGGATCCTAATATTTTTATGTTCTTTCTCTCGCACTTATGATTAGTGGATTTCTTATTTTATTATCAATTATTAGTTGAGTTATTTACCTTTTGGGATGTATTTTCTAACTCGTAGAACGAACTTTAATTTGTGGATCACTTTCATAAATACTATTCTTTTCGGGGAAAAAAATATACATATTTTTTATTTATATTTTTTTATTTGGTTCGTCTATAAAGAGCAGATATGAGATATTTTTTTTAAGTTAGAATATCACAAAATAATTAAAAAACTAAGGGTAAATAATTAAAAATAACAAAAATTTTACGATTTCAATTACAATCATTTTGTCTTTTTAACCTCCGTGTTTTTATTTATTCGCCTATCTATTGTGAACGGAGGGAGTAGTAACTACTTGTACGGCGAGATTATGATTATATTAAATTGGTTATAAATCTAATTGTATTCAAAAATTCTATTTTATTAGTTTTGTATCTTAACATCAATTAACAAGTAAAAGTTAAATTCATAATAATTTAGTAATTTAAATTTACAATAAGAATTTAGTCGTAAATTGTAGATTATCCGAAAATTGTACTGAATTGTACTGGAGCCGAAAAAGAACTTGTAACTTTGGCTTTTCTTTTTCCCCGAATCGAAACTTACAAAAAATAATTATACCAAGATTCTGAAATTTTCCAAATTCCCGAATCATATGGAACCGTACCCACCGCTACAAAAAAAATTGAAATTCGTGAGGGATTTTTCCCTCGGTTTTAAGGGAAAATCCCTCGGTTTTGGGCAAACCGAGGGAAAATTTCCCTTGGAAAAACACTCCTCGTAATTTTGTTCCGAGGAAATATTTCCCTCGAAAATATGAAACCGAGGGAGTTCCGAGGGATATTTTCCCTCGTAAGCATCTCCGTGCAATCCCTCAAAATTTCGAGGGAGATCCGAGGGAATGTTTCCCTCGGATATTTCCTATTTCCCCTCGGAATTTCGAGGGATTTGTTTCCTTCGGAAATAGGAAATATCCGAGGGATTAATTTTTC
>BMAC01000564.1:542117-580329 GCA_014905375.1 Phtheirospermum japonicum | reverse complement strand
TTCAATTGTGTTTTTATTTTTTGACGAATAAAATTTAATCATAAATGATAATTAAAAATCATTGATTTACTTACTTCGCCCCTGCAATATAAACCTGAACCATACCCCTCTGTGGTGCGACCAACTGCCGTCGGGTCCGTGATGTACCCGTGTCGAACGGGGTCTATGATGGTGTACGCGACGTCGGCGTCTGCATCGGGGTCTGCGTCGCTGGATGATCACTACCGAGACCCATGTAATCGGTGTCAAAATCAGCTAAACGATTAGCCAATCCCATATCTGATCAACCTACGCTACCGGATCCTCGACGCAACGGCATCTGATAAAATTATTAGATAATAATACGAGCATTTTACATAATACTAGTATATATTAGACAACAAACGTATTAATAAATCCAAATTAAAAAATTAGTTATAAAAAAATAGTGTTTTACAATAAGAATAAATTACAAGTCATATTCTCAAACTGTCCAAAAATGGGACAATTCGAACTTTAGTATCAAACTCTATATTTGATACTAAATCTCAAACGGGTCTAAGGAATATTGGAATAATTCGAAACTTAGTTTCAAATTTTTCTATATGATATTAATTCTGAAACAAGTGATCTATATGCATCGCGTCACTTCGCCAAGGTTCCAAATAAGCAATTACCACCGTCACATTTTTTTAAAAATATTTTGAAAACTTAGATAAAATGCCGTGACACCATATCACATTTTTAAAAATAAGATTTGAAAACCCGCTATTGGAGGGACAAACCCTCCCGGCCGGCGCCGTAACCCACGTCAACATCCGACAGTATACAACCAACAACACAAATGACAATATTATATATAAACAAAATTAAATTCCAGCCGATCACCACGACCTCCCATGCATGAACAATATATATACAAAAAATTTTTAAGTCCCGGCCGATCACCACGGCCTCCCATGCATGAACAATATATATACAATATAATGGGTGAATAAACCCTAAATTTGAAAGCAAACCCTAATTAATTGATTGTTCCTAAATTGAACCCTAATTAATTGATTATTCCTAAATTGAACCCTAATTATATAATTATTCCTAAATTGAACCCTAATTAATTGATTATTCCTAAATTGAACCCTAATTAATTGATTATTCCTAAATTGAACCCTAATTATATAATTATTACTAAATTAGCCCCTAATTAATTGCTTGTTTCAAATTGAACCCTAATTATGTAATTATTACTAAATTAGCTCCTGATTAATTGATTATTCCTAAATTGAATCCTAATTAATAGATTATTCCTAAATTGAACCCTAATTATGTAATCATTACTAAATTAGCCCCTAATTAATTGATTGTTCCCAAATTGAATCTTAATTACGTAATTATTTATAAATTCAACTCTAATTATGGATTAAACCTAATCCTAAAACTAACCATAATTATAAATTAACCCTAAAGTTAATTCTAAAACTAACCCTAAATTGAACCTTAATTCTAAAATTAACCATAAAACCTAAATTAAAACCCAAATTGAAAATTAAAATCTAATCTGAAACCCTAATTAGAAATCAAAACCTATAATGAACCCTAATTGAAAATTAAACCCTAAATTGAACTATAATTACAAATTAAAAATGGAATTAATACATATAAATAATATATAAAAATTAAAAAAAGAACTGAGAAAAATTACTTCGGTGATGGCTGTGGATGGGAGGCGACGGGCTGCGGGCGGAGCTGCTGCTGGTGGTCGGCGGCGACGGCTGCGGACGGGCGGCGACCTGCTGTGCGGGAGTTCGGCGGCGGGCGGAGCTGCTCCGGGAGTTCCAGCGGCGGGCGGAGCTGTGGACGGCGGGAGTTCGAGCGGCGGCGATAGGCGTTGGACGGCGGGCGGGCTGTGGACGGCGGCGAAGGCTGCTGGAGTTCGACGGCTTCCTCTTCTTCTTTATTTTTCTTTCTTCTTCTTTCTTTTTCTTTCTGTCTGCGCAGAATGAACAGCGGGCTTGCCCGCTGATTAAATTAGGGCAAGCATTCCGAGGGAAATAATCTCTCAGAAAATCGAGGGAATTAATCCCTCGGAAAACTGAGGAAATCCAAAATCCCTTGGAATTCCGAGGGATTTTTACTTCCCTCGAAAAAAAATATGATTTGTGTCCGGGATGCCGAGGCGCACCCCTCCCCGCCCCGGTCGTGAAATGATGGGATTTGTTTCTGTTTTTTACTAATTCTTCTATTTTTTTGAGTTTTTTGTCCATTTTTTTTATTTAAAATCGAAAAAAATAGAAAACGCGTCCTAAACGATCGACGCCTGACCCCCGTGGTTCCACGACGCCGAGACGCACCGCTCCTCCAATATGGAAAAATCACGACGATACGTCGCTTCGCGTTTCCAACCGAAGGAGTTCATCGATCGATCGTATCTTGTTGTTGGTCGAATCCCACGACACGTGTGGACACGCACGTGATCGTTGGTGTTTTTCTATCGAATTTGGGGTCAAAACCACCCCACATGCCTAAGATGATAGGATCGGTTTCGTTTTTACAATTTTTCTATTTTTTACGATTTTAGATGAAAAAAGACCCTAAAAAATGGAGAAAATAGTAAAAAATAGAAACAAAACCCAAAAAATTACGACCGGGGCGGGGAGGGGTGCGCCTCGTCGTCCCGGAAATAAACCCTATTTTTTACTATTTTTTCCGATCTTTTTTTATTTTTTCGGATTTTTTAAAAATATTAATTAAATTTTCGAGGGAATTTAATTTCCCTCGGAATCATTGCGAGAGAATCCATAATCCCTCGGAAAACCGAGGGAATCCAAAATCCCTCGGAATTCCGAGGGATTTTTACTTCCCTCAAAAATTTCAAAAAATAAAAAAAATCAAATTAAATAGAAAAAAATAGAAAAAATTGGAAAAAAAATATTATTTGTTTCCGGGACGCCGAGGCGCACCCCTCCCCACCCCGGTCGTAATTTCTTGGGTCTTCTTACTATTTATTCTATTTTTTCGAGTTTCTTTCCATTACTCATCTAAAATCGAAAAAAAAATAGAAAACGCGTGCGGAAAGATCGACGCCCGAAGCCCGTGGTTCCACGACGCCGAGGCGCACCCCTCCCCGCCCCGGTCGTGAAATGATGGGATTCGTTTCTATTTTTTACTAATTCTTCTATTCTTTCGAGTTTTTTTCCATTTTTTTATTTAAAATTGAAAAAAAATAGAAAACGCGTCCTAAATGATCGACGCCCGACCCCCGTGGTTCCACGACGCCGAGACGCACCCCTACTCCAATATGGAAAAATCACGACGCTACGTCGCTTCGCGTTTCCAACCGAAAGAGTTCATCGATCGATCGTATCTTGTTGTTGGTTGAATCTCACGACACGTGTGGACACGCACGTGATCGTTAGTATTTTTCAATCGAATTTGGGTCAAAACTACCCCACATTCCTAAGATGATAGGATCGATTTCGTTTTTATAATTTTTCTATTTTTTCCTATTTTTTACGATTTTAGATGAAAAAAGACCCGAAAAAATGGAAAAAATAGTAAAAAATAGAAACAAAATCCAAGAAATTACGACCGGGGCGGGGAGGGGTGCGCCTCGGCGTCCAGAAAATAAACCCTATTTTTTTTTTCTATTTTTTCCGATCTTTTTTTTATTTTTTCGGATTTTTTAAAATTATTAATTAAATTTTCGAGGGAACTCAATTTCCCTCGAAATCATTCCGAGGGAATCCATAATCCCTCGGAATGATTCCGAGGGAAATCGTATTCCTTCGAAAATTTAATTAATATTTTTAAAAAATAAAAAAATAAAACCGAGGGAATGATATTTCCCTCGGTTTCAAACCGAGGGAAGGGAAGATCCCTCGGTTTTTGAAACCGAGGGATCTTCCCTTCCTTCGAAAATACGGGTTTCGCTCTTTGCCTTCAGGCTATTTTTCATTCAAAAAATGGTTGAGTCGAAGCACGTAAACCTCATGCCTCATTCTAAAAAAATGGAAATATTGCCCAGCATAATAATTGGTGATTAGGCATGAGGTTTACGTGCTTTGATTCAACCATTTTTTGAATGAAAAATAGCCTGAAGGTTGCAAAGAGCAAAACCCGCATACTTTAGGTTGTTAATAACAACAAAAAAAATATTAGGTTGCAAACCATAAAAACGCTACAAGTACAGGTGGCAAAGAATATTTTTCCCTAAACTAATCAACATTTATCACGACAAGTATGTACTTTTATTTAATAAATCTGCTCATCTATATTGTCGTCTTCATAAAAAAATATTCTCATTCTTTGTTATGTATTATGGAAAATAATAATAAATTCAACTTATCAAAATCAAAACGAACATCTATTATAATTGAGATGACCACATAAAACAATAAAGATGGACATTTATATCAATGAGGTTAATGTAAATTATAATAGAGAAATATCGCAAATGTCGAAGTTATACTTGAGTGTATGTTCTTATGTGTACCCACGTGTGGAAGAAAGATGGGGGAAGCAATTGATTTTTTATATTCGATAAATTATAGTTTTCAAGTGAAATTCACGTTAATGTTTTAAGAGTTTGTCTTATGTGTAACGATCACACGAATCTCTCATATAATCGAGACCAATCGCACCGTAGGCATGGATCCGCTCTAGAAAATCGAATCTAATATAAAAGAAAAGACACCTCGCAACAATCCCATTCCCACACTTATCCATCCTCTCTCTTTGACCCCAACCTCATCCCAACATCTTCGCCATGCCTCCGCCGCCAATGCAACGCCGCGCCTCCGCCACGGACTTAACGACTCGCACCCCCCAACACCTTTATACAGCCCATTTTTAAATTCCCTTCTCATCCCAATTTTAGCACTTGTAATGGAAAATGAAATTCAAACTAATTTATTAATGGATAAAGGTAAATATATTATTTCTATACTAAAATAGTGATAGTTTTACTATGAGAAGTCATGATTTATGAGCGATTTTTCCGATAAACTTTTTATATGAGTTATTAGATGTAGGTGAAAAATTAGATCTATTGGTTGTTGTTTCTAGTTATAAAGTTGTTTCTAGCAACGAAGGTGGTTGAGAACTCGTTTAAAAAGGTAATGGATTTCTTTACGTTTAAAACTATCACTTCTCTAATACAACTGATACTTTTCTTACAAATGTGTCACTTTTAATATGTACAATTGTTGATCCTTATTCTACTTGATTTTGTCGATATAATTCGTAATGTGACACTTTTTCTTTAAAACTGTCACTTTCTCTAATAAAATGGGCACTTTTCTTACAATTGTGTCACTTTTAATTTGTATTATTGTTGATCCTTATCCTGCTTGGTTTTCATGAGTTATTCGTAATGTGACACTTTCTCTATAAATTGGTACTTCTTTTTACAAATGTGTCACTTTTAATCTTTACTACTATTGATCCTTATTCTGCTTGATTTTGCCGAGTTAATCATAATGTGACACTTTCTCTTTAAAATTGTAACTTTCTCTAATAAAATAGGTACTTTTCTCTACAATTGTGTCACTTTTAATCTATACTATTGTCCATCCTTATTAAAGCTTGGTTTTGTTGAGTTAATTCGTAATGTGATAATTTCTCTTTAAAACTATCACATTCTATAATACAATTGGTACATTTCCTTAAAATATGTCACATTTGATCTATACTATTGTAGATTCATATTCTGCTTGGTTTTGCTGAGTTAATTTGTGAAGCTGTCACTTCCTCTAATATAAACTAATTCCTTTTCTTTCAAAGGTGTCACTTTTAAACCTATACCAATTTATGCACTTCGTTTTTTTTTATTTTCTTATTCTGCTTGGGTTTGCTGAGGGAATTCTTAATGCGGCACGTTCTTTTCCAAACTTTCACTTTCTCAATAAAAAATGGTCTATTTCCTTACAGAATTGTCACTTTTAATTTGTCTTACATTTCTAATACATATCTGTTATGTATGAAGAAGTATTTGGTGCAGCTGAATTAAACACCCAAGATGCCCGTATTTGAGAAACTGACACTTGGAATGACATTATTGACCGCCTCTCCATCACCTTGAACGGATAGCCCATAACGGATTTTGGAAAAAATGTATAGGAATAACTATGTGAGCACATCAAAATGAGAGTGTCAATGCTCAAGCTTTCTTGGTACTAATATTGAAGTTTCATAATTTTGTGGGGATAAATTGCAATTTCAAAGACTTTCGAGCATGATGTTGATGCGCAAGTGGTATCAAAACAAAACACCAAGTAGGCTTAGTTAGCAGATCCGACGTACAGAAGAAGCAAGTTTGTGCTGGATAGGGTACATTTGGTGTAGTTTTCTTGATTTTCCAGTGAGTTCAAAATATATTTATACTGATTATTATGTGGAGATTAGTGATATACTCTATTCTTGAGATTCAATGAATTCAAAATATTTGTATACTTTTTGCTCCATGTTGTAGGATAATGTATCTATGGTTTTTGAATAATACACTAGTTTGAGTTTTCTTTTTACTTGCTTTTTTGTTAGTGCAAAAGTGACACGTTTGGAACTAAAAGACAGTATTATAGGAAAAAGTGACACTGTTAATATGTTATTTTATATTAAATATTGATTATAATATAATATGTAAAATAAATATTTTTAGTGTAAAAGTGACAATACTAATTAAAAAGACGACAATGTTATTTTAGTTAAATATTGATTATAAAATAATGTGTAAAAGTGACACTTTTTAATGCAAAGTGACAACTGTAAGTGGAAATGTGACATGTTTTAGTTTAAAAGTGACAATATTAATTGAAATTGATAGTGTTATGTTTTAATTTAAATATTTGATTAAAACATAATTTGTAAAAGTAACATCATTAGTGCAAAACTGATATTTTGTTAGTGCAAAAGCGACAAAGTTGCATTTTAAGTTAAATTGAAAAAGTGACTGTTATTCTTCATAAATCCAAACAAAATGAACTTCTAGAAAATGCAACATAGCACATACAATTGATGAGTTTCAATCCATTATGACAATATTATTTCATGACAAAATAAGATTTTGCAATAACATTGAACTCGCCTACAATATATTCAGCTCACAACCTTCTACATTACAATAATTAAAAAAAAAAAATATTTCACATCAAAATGAAATCCCAACATTTGAGTAGGTAGTTGCATCACTATTATTTATAACAAAGCCATAAAACCCAATTTCTTGATATTTTATTTCTATTCTAGTGACGGCATAGCATTCTGGGATCGAGCACGATGGATTTGATGAGACTCTGTTTCTGGTGCAACTGGTATTGACTGCGGTATTGAAATATTATGAAGAAAATTATTATTTGCTTGAACCTTTTGTCCAAATGGTGTTAAAATAATTTTATAAAAATCAAGACTTGTAATTCCTAAATAATGGATGTGGTGGTGGAGTGTAGCCCTAAACTCAATGTGTATTGAATTGTGTAATTCCCCTATCATGTCTTAATTTTGGTTTGAAAGGTCAATTGTTAGCTTATATATAGAGGCTAAGAGTACAACAATTAAACACAAGAAAAATTAACATATTTGCATAAGAATAAGCCATTGCATATTAGAAACAATTCACTTGGCCTCTTGCATTTTGGTGATAAAATTCAGGCATGATTATCGGTTTGCCGGAGATTAAAAGGTAATCCAGTTTACCTGTCTTATCCGGGGAAACATGACGTCCGAAATAGGGGACAAATCTGTTTTAAGGAAAACGTATTGAACACGTGACTCGGGTTTTATATAAGCGTTTCAATTTCAATTTCTTACTTTGTAAAAAAGGTCAATGAATTTGTATTATAAGATATCCCTATTCAATTATTATTACTATTTATTCAGCGAAGTTTTTTCCTATGTTCCACGAATTATGCACCTCTAACATCTTGATCTCAAACTGAAAGAGAACAAAAAAAAAAAAAGAAGAAAAAAAAGAGAGAGAGAAAAAAGAAAAAGAACCCGCTTGCCTTCTAAGTACATGTTGGGTTGTAAAACCCGAAGTACTGTACATCCAAGCGCTCGTCCACGTCGAATTTTTGGGAGGTATTTTAGGGAGTTCGCGTAAAATTATAACTAGGGTTTTCTTATTATAAATAGTTTGGTTGTTTAATTGTAACTCCATCTAAAAAATTATTATAGTACAAACTCTTGGTTTGGCAGCGCCCTCAGAACCTCTCTCTGACGAACGGGATAAATAATTTCTTGTGTCGTTTTTATTACTTCTCTTTATCATCATATTACTTCTATTCCTAACAGTACAGTCCAACCAAAAATATTATTTCAACGATCATCACCGACCCAACCCTCGTACCCTGCATTGTTATCCAGACTTGCCAATACAATTATATTCACCAGTGTTCTAAAAATCGTTAGGCGGCTGCTAGGCGTCAGGCCAGTGGTTAGCGCCTAAGACACCTAGGCGAGGCCTAAGCGGGACCTAGAATTTGAGAATAAATACCCTAATTTACAACATTACATCCAACCATTTAATAGTTAAACATACAAGTTTAAACCTATTGTTCGATTCAAAGTTCAAAACAATATATATCCATAAGTTCATTAGTCAAATAAAAATACCATAACCTATATAACAAAAATAGAATAATTAAAAAATAGGCCCAAAAACGATGTCGTTTCGGGCCATAAAAAAAAGGTTCTGGCGCCTGGGACGCCCAACGATTTCTTTGGCTGATTTTTGAAAATCGTAGGCGGTTTGGTGGCGCCTAACGCCTAGGCAGCGCCTAGAGCGATTTTTAGAAAAGAGATATTCACCAAATAAAGTTGTATAGAAGAAGAGCTTTAATACAAGTCCCCACCAAACGCCTACATAGAATTCTTCATTCTGCAATTGCGAGGTCAATCACCATTTTTCCTGTCTTCAACTCCTTGTGAAAAACTGATATGTTGATAGTTTTCCAAAGCCACCAAATATACGCATCGACTATTGTCCTTTTGTTTTGCAATACTTGTTAGTTTTTCTTTTTTGGCTTAGTTAGTCTAACAAGGGGTGTAACCGATAATTTTTTTCAACCTGGGCTGATTATTTGGCTTAGTTAGTCTAGTAAGGAGCGTAACCGATATTTTTTTTCAACCTGGGATGATAGGATAATATATACTCACTCTGTTTCATAATAAGTGTCGTTTTAGAATTTTTGTTCAAAATTAAGGAACATAATATTTGACCAACATATTCTCGATCAATTAATAATATTCTTATTTAATTACTTTCAATCATTCATTTTAGTTATTTTATTACCATAAACTTGTTTATATTTCTTAAAATAAGTGGGGATAAAACTGGAATAAAGTGGTAAAAAATTCTAAAACGATACTTAATTTATAATAAAATTGAATTTTTAAAACGACACTTATTTTAAAACGAAGGGAGTATATAATTAAGTATAATTTAATAATATTATTAATGTGCCAAATTAGCCAAAGTTTTAGTAACATATTTTGTAGCTCATGGTTCTAGAATCTTTTTTTTCAAGTATTTGATCAAAGTTTGACAATCATATCCTCTAAGTTACATAGCTATTATATACATATATATGTTCCTAGCCTAACAAATAAAGAATAATAGCAAAAAGGAATTTCAACTCGAAAAATGGCTAAACTTTTGTTTTTTCTTTTCAATTCTATAGCTAAAATATATTTTTTTTTGTGGCAAAAAGAATTGTGGGACCTAAGAAAAACATACAAAATATTTAGTCTTAATTAAAATATTACATAGTGACATGTTCAAAAAACAAACTATTAAATCGTGCATGCGATTTTTTATAAAATAAACCTAATAAATTATTGATTACTGATATTTGCAATAAAGTCTCTTCCAATATAGAAGGAGACAGAGCCAAAAAAAGAAAAAAAAGGAAGGAAAATTATGTAACATAGTCGAAGAAAAACACATACAAAAATACTAAAATCATTGGATATATATTGTAAGAGAGAAAAATCTCTTAAATAACCAACCATTACTATAAATATAATTTATAAGCTTGAGTTAAAATAATCTAAATGAGTTTGGGCTAATATAAAATAGTCATGGGTTGGGTTAATTTAAAATAGACTTTTTTTTTTTAATTTTATGAGAATATATAAAGTTAGAAAAAATAATAAAAAAATACACACAGACACAAAATTAACACCGAAGTCCATGTCAGCCTTTGGGTGGCTCCGCCTTTGAGTCTTATCGAATATTCCATTATTTCAACTCTTGTTTGCTATGCCAACTACATTATTTTCAACTCTTGTTTGCTATGCCAACTACGTGTAAAAGTGGGATAAATCTCAATAAAATTGAAAAACTCAGTATTATAACCCTAATTAAAGAGGGCGTGTGATATGAATTAACAATTAAATACATGTTCATGATCCGATTATTTGGATAAAAGTATTTTGAGTGCAGAACAATGTCACAAATTATTGACCTAATAGTTGGTATTTGACAACTATGACAAAGCCAATAATAAAAAGGAACTAGAATTATATATTACACCGCAGTCCGAACACACAAGAGTTGGATGATCAGAACATTATTTGCCGACTTTTGTGATTAATAGAGATGTTTAGGAGACACACAAGAGTTGGATGATCAGAACATTATTTGCCGACTTTTGTGATTAATAGAGATGTTTAGGAGATGATTCTAGTCATTGGATCCATTACATTATAGTTATCGATTAAAAAGTCATATTAATATAAATAGAGAGTTTTATGATTTAGAGTAGTTTAATATGCAATAGTAAATTGTTTTTCAACATTTCTTACTGATTTAATACATTGACAAATTTAGAATTAAAAAGGAAAAAGATGATAATGTGATGATGAGTGAGTTAATTTTTATGTTGCCCGCCAATTTACCCTCAATTGGTCCTGCCGATGAACTGATTAAATTCTGATTTCATTAAATTCTGCAATAATTTTAGTTTATGAATTCTAAGAATAAGAATGAGTTAGTGAAAAAAAAAGTGTGAAACAAACTTGATTTATCATTAATGTTCACTCCGCCTCCTCACTGTGCATCAAAATTTCTAGTTATCGCAATTATTCTACTTTTCATATGGATATTTGTAATATTTTGATAAATTAAGAGATGAATTAAATGTAAAATATAAGAGAAAGTAAATATCATATGTAACCTAGTACACTCAAAATTTCAAGTTATTGCAATTATTCTACTTTTATGATATTTGTAATATTTTTATAAATTAAGAGATGAATTAAATGTAAAATATAAGATAAAAAGTTGTAGTAATGTTTTGGAAAGTTAGGGTTTTGTAATTATTATAATCATGTCATCACTTTTTTCTAGCTCTACTTACCTCACATGCAAAATGTAAGCATGGATATAACCTCGATGATGATTTTTATAATTTTCAAAATTAATCAATCTTTTTTTTTTTTTTTTTTTTTTTTAAAGTTGGCCAATCCAATCCTCAAGGGCAGTTTGTTATAATCAACATCGATTGAAATCACTACGTTTGCTGCTAAGATTTCTGCATGCGTATTAAAATAAATAAGGAAAAATTATCGTATACTACCAAAACATAAGTCTTATATACCATATAATTCATTAACTCTTTTTATTCCCATATAAACTAAATACTTTCCATTTAATTAAAAATATAATATAAACTACCTAAAATACCATACAATAAAAAAAAAATATATTTAAGGTAGGGAAAGTGTTATAAATTGCTAATTATGTCACGGTTGATTGGGACAAAGCACTATATGCTGCCATGTAAACTGTTAGCTTTTATTTCTCTCATTAATTCTTCTAACTTTTCTTATGAAATTTAATAAAATTAAAATTCTACATTTAATTAGCGATTGAGCTTTTCACTCATTCCCCAACAATTCAATGGAATTTAATTTTTTTTCAACTTTAGGATTAATTTACGTGTTAAAACAATAATTTTAAATATTTTTTTTATTTTATTTTCTATAGCGTGATAAATAAGTAAAAAAATTGTGTATTTGACAATATGTTCCAAATCTGGAAGAAAACGGTAATCGTATTAATGTTAATACATTAATAATATCCTTTATCAAATAGTTTTTAAATACATTTCGTAATAGTTTGGGATTTCCGACCGTTTGGTTTCGACAACTGGATTTGGGGCAGTGGTTTTGGCTTGGGGAAAGATTTTGATGAAAAGATTTTAGAAATAGTATGTAATTTCAAGATGTAGTATGTAATTTTTTCCGAAGTTGAATGGAATAGTTCTGAGTTTTTGAAGAATAGTTTTGAATTTTACACGAGTAGTTTTGAATTTTTTCGAAGTTGAATGGCATAGTTCTGAATTATTCAAGGATATTTAGAAGTTGAATGGAATAGTTTTGAGTTTTTTTTGATTAGTTTTGAAATTTAGACGTTCTGAATTTTACACGAGTAGTTCTGAATTTATAGGAGTAGTTTTGAATTTTTGAAGAATAGTTTTGAAATTTACACGAATAGTTCTGAATTTATACGAGTAGTTCTAAAATTTTAAAATTTACACGATAGTTTTGAATTCACACGAGTATTTCTTAATTTACATGAGTAGTTCCAAAATTTACACGAGTAGTTCTGGATTTACACAAGTAGTTATGAATTTAAACGAGTAGTTCTAAATTTAAACAAGTAGTTCTGAATTTACGTAAGTAGTTCTTAATTTACACGAGTAGCTCTGAATTTTTGAAGAACAAAATAAAATAGTTGAAAAGGGTAATTACCTTATTTATCATCTTTTACTTTATTGGTTAGACTTCAAGTTTGGAAAGATTGAAATTGCATTAAATGAGTTTTATTAGCAGTAATAGAAAAATCTATAAAGGGTAGTTTAGTATATTGTTATAGTAATTGGATTATTAGGGAACTTTTATATTCAATGGGGTTTTAGGGCAATAGTTTTTATGTTTTGGAGTATACGAGCATTTTCCCTTAAAATAACTTACACGCAATTGTCTATGGCTAATCGATTAGGCTCCAACTTTTTACCGTTGTCTCGGCCTAAAGCTGGAGCATCAAAAACACACAAGATTTTGATGATCAAAACATTATTTTGCAGGGCACGCCGATGAATATTCTCCTCTTAGAGAATAATGAATTTCTTTTAAGGAGAAGAAATATTTTTGGTGAGATAATAATTGAATATAATTTATATTCTTTTTAGTAAGTGATTGGATATAAAATTATTTGATAATTTTTTTTCAAATGTGCCCACAAATTAAATGTTTGTGTGCGTAAAAAGTTAATAGTATTAGAGACGAGAGAGAGAGGAAGGATATAAAAAAGATGTATATTCTGTGTTAGTGAGAAAAAGAATAATGGAGAATAAACAATCAGTTATTTTCCACATTTTGCTAGTCGATGGAAATTTTGATTTTTCAATATCCAATCACAGTCAGCTCTGACTTTTATTTCATTTATTTCTATACACGGCCTTAATTTTTATTCAATTTCATCTATGTATTTCGCCCTAGCTATTTTCTAATCAACATAAAACTTCTCGACTGAAGTCTAAAGACTTAAAAAAAGTGAAAAGATCAAAGGCCCTCATGTGGGGCAATTTATTAGGTGCACCCTGTTTTACGTGATGATATATGATAGTTATACGTGATGATATGTGTCAAAAATTTAGAGTTTAGGGTTTACTTTTCCATTTTAGGGTTTAGTTTTACATTTTAGGGTTTACTTTTCCATTTTAAGGTTTAATATCTCATTTTAAGGTTTAGTTTTTTATCTTTTCTATTTAATTTTTCATTTTAGGGTCTCGACAAAAATCTATCATTCTGTCAGTAGTTATATGTGATGATATGTGTTAATTATATGTGATGATATGTGACAGTTATATGTGATGATATATGATAGAAATTCAGGATTTAGAGTTTAATATTCAATTTCAGGGTTTAGTTTATTATTTTAGGGATTAATTTTCCATTTTCAGGGTTTAATTTCTTGTTTTAGGTTTATTTTTTTAATTTTATAATTTTAAATTTTAAATTTAGAATTTCAATTACTTGTGATGATATGTGTCAGTTATATGTGATGATATATACTGTTATATGTGATGATATATGTCAGTTATATGCGTTAATAAATTAAATTACAGTGTACAAATTACAAAGTGCACCTGACTCTATGGTATACCCTCTCCTCGTGGTGGGGTAGCCTAATTAACCAATGATGGTTCTTGAGTTTGCGACTATGTCTGAAATAAAATAAAAATAGGAGTTTTTTTTTTTTTAAAACCAAAAAGTATGCTTGTTTAATTTCTTTTAACTTGAAACGGGAACAATTAAAAAGAAGACCGTATCTGTATGTCAGTGTAGTTTCGAGCAAGTTAAATTTGATTTTTGGTAATGGATTAATATCCACATGGAAAGTCATTTATGACTACTTAGATATGTAGGCTTTAAATATGTCGTTTACATCTTCATTGGCGAAGCCACGTACATATGCTTTTAGGGTCGCTCAAGGTTTATGATGCACGGACATTTCGTTTTTGACCTCCGGGCTGAGTCGGACACTTCGGGGACGCGGACACGCGTCTGACACGCGCTCGACACGTGTCGAACGCGTGTCCTATTTTTTTCTTTTCTTTTTTTAAATTTTTGACAGGGGACACGACGCGGACACGGCACGGATACGGCGGGGCATAGGGGACACGGCCCCGACACGTTTTTTCATTTTTTTTTTCAAAAATTTTATTTTTTTAATTTTTTAATTTAATATCATTTTTTATTTTATTTGAGGTTTTATAAATTATTGTAAATGAGTTTATAATTATTTTAGATGACTTATTAGAAATAAAATTTATTATAATTTAATATTTATAGGAAATAAATATATTAATAATTATTTATATTATAAACGTGTTCGAGCCGTGTCGTGTCCTATATTTTTAAAAATAAGCGTGTCCTCATATCCGAGTCGTGTCGTGTCCCGTGTCCGTGTCGGTGCAACTTAGCTCAAGGTACTTTGATTTACGCAACAATTTCTACGTGTCCGTTATAACAACAAATTTCGTATATATTGGATTAATAAACACGAGAAATTGAACAAATTATATATAGGGAATTTGAAGAAAAATTCCCAATATTTTTTTTTTGTTTTGTGGTCCACTTCCCACTTAAATAATTTTATTCTCCACTCCCCAATACACATTTAATTTTCATGATCACTTCCTTATTTTACAAAAACCCAAATTTACCCTTATTTAATGGGTTTGTCCTTTTGCGTAGAAAATTCAAAATTTATTGTACAGAATCCGAATACTTACTTCCAATGTATCTTATACTTAATGATTAGGTATTGAATACTTCGTACCTTTGAAATTAATACTTATTATAGAATACTTCGAAAATTGGCATGATAAATCGATCCGTGAAGTTATTAAGAACTTATAAGAAAAATTTATTATAATTATGTAATTAACTTTTGGTGAGAAGATTTATCTTTAAAAATGGATTTGAACGAGTGTTCGAGATGTCTTCATTTCAGGCAATATTTCCAAATATTGGAAATATACTAGATAGACCATAAAGAGAAAGTAGCATATTGGGATAACCAATATGTTGCACGAAGACTCGCAGGAGCCAGCAGGGAAACCTTGTTACAATGCGAGAAACAAAAGACATATCATTTGAGTTACCTTTGGGTAAATCAAATATTGAAGACGGACCTCATGTACCATAGGGATACAACTCATGAATCCCATTAATAGATCCAACTGCAGCGAGGTAGCCGATTCCTCTAAGAGCCTTAGAGAAATCCAAAGGACGATCCAAGACGTCGACCACCATATCCAGGTGTAGATGAAGAGATGATTGAACAACGCGAGAGATACTAATTGATATTCAAAGACGAATCAGGGCCCTTGAAGCCAAGCCAACTACACCCGGAGGAAGACGACGCATAACTTTCGAAACGGAACCTCTTCTACACCAGAAGGGGAAACTGACGGAGGTTATAAGACAACCAACAGAAGAAGAGAAAATGATGGCAATAATCAAGGGAGTTCCATTACAACCCAAGAAGTAATGGAAAGAATCAACATGGAAGATCTACAAGACATTATCGAATCCTGCACAGGATCAGGTATTGTAGATCTAAAAATGAACTCAGGAGACTCTTCAGCCTTAGTACCAAGAGGTACTCCTGCACCACCACCGACAAGTTTTACTCAAGGCGAAAGTCCTGCTTCACATGAACCGGTACAAGACGCACCAATACCACATGTTGGAGATTTCACCATAAAAGGAGATCCTACAGTTGTAGTGGGTACCAGGCAACGTTCCCGAAGGCCCAATTTTCTCAACACGCCATACGGAAAGTCTCAACTGGATCCTATACATCCATATGGAAATGTTGAGTCTAGATGTCCCAGACTTCAAGAACCGAGAAATACTGATAGACGATTGGGCATCGGCAATACGAATTGCAGTTGGAACTCTCGGCTTAGAAAAGGAAGGATTCATTTTACTCCTTGAAATGAGTCTTGAAGGATCTGTATAGATCTCCTGGGACTTGACAGGAGTAGATATAAAAATGGGAGTTATATCGGGTGAATCACTAAAAGGAATCGTCGATAATATGGCTAAGTTATTCAAAATCCATTTTATCGGCACAGGATATTTCGAAGGAATGGAAGAGGAAAAGCAGAAGAAATATCGACAAGCCCTCTATTTTCTCGAGTTACGGGATATTTGTCATGTAGACGAATATATCCAGCTATTCACCGAATATCGATGGAAATCCAAGGTGAATGATGGAGATGCGGATCAACTTTTCTTTGTAAAAATACCCAATCCATGGAGAAAAATATTAATCCAAGAATACAAGCCAGCAACTGACATGGATACGGTGGCCAAAAGGATGTCTTTTATAAAAACCAAGTTAGTAGAGTGGTGCCATCAGGCAGCACTTCATAAAAATTACAAGAGACTAAGAGGAATTAACAAATTGGTTCCTCTATGTTGTGCTGAGAATGACATTCCATTAGTAGTGGGAGGTCAACCACAAAGACATAAGCGGAAGAAAGAAAAGGGTCATGCTTACACACGAAGTAACAAGAAAAGGTTTCCATGGAAACCAAGAAGGTTCTGGTCAAAACAAAAGGCCAGAAACTATAAATCAGGACAAAGAACGGGGCCAAGTCAAAGTCGAGGCTCGTTCTCAAGCCAAGGAAGCACCAGTAGGATGCCAACAAAGAGAACTTTCAGGCGAGCTCACACTAGAGCTAATGAAAGTTTTAAGGATTGCAACTGTTGGACGTGTGGAGTCAAGGGGCATATTTCTACTGATTGCCCTGAGAATCAAAGAAGAGGTGTTAGACAGCTCGAAACAACTTAAGAGTTCGAAGAAGCTGTCTATTACCAGAATCTGGTACAACTGTATCAATTTGAAGATATACCCTCAGATGAAAGCATTTATGAAGAAGAAATTTACTCTGAAGATGGAAGTAAATCATATCCAGAATCAGAGTGAAGAAGAATTTCTTCAACAAGTAGTAAGGGAGGATATGTCAGGATTCCTCTCACATACAACAGTTTCTCATAAGACGCTTATGAGGATAATGAAAGAAGATCCAAAACTCCAAATGTATGAAGGATTTACAATCGGGGCAATAGAAAAGGCGATGGATAAGTTGGGTTTAAGAAATCGAAAACACCAATTTATCCATAGAGTTTCCACGGGAGAATTCGCGATACCAACGGAATATACAGGAAACCAGATCGAGATGCAACTAATACCCTACCGAGAGATCCAGGAGATTAAAATCACACTCTAGAGAGAAATGGAAAATACACTTTCGTGGATCCATATTGGAGCAATTCGAGTAATCATAAAATCAACTTTTAAAGAAGGAGTTGATTCGCCATTAAACCTAGCTCTCTTCGATAAAAGAATCTCAAATCTCAAAGATTCTTGTTTGGAAGCAATCACTGGAAACTTATACGCAGGGAAACTGGCATTCAATGTCTACCCGAGAATTGCGTATAATTTGGCAGATCGAGATTTCAGTAAAGTTCTCACCCTTCATCAAGATTTCAAGAGACTAGACCTGATGACGGAGGGAAACAAACCATACTCGATCACGTACAAGATTTCCTATGCACTCTCAAATACTCATCATTTGGAAGTATTCATGAGAAAAGAATTCATAGAAATACCAAGGATCTTTGAAGATGTAGCAAAGGCAGTCTTACCAAAGATCATGCAATCTCCAACAATAAGAGAGATTGATATGAGAATTCAAGATCGGCCGGTTCTTAATACAAGTAAGAGCCTCATGATCGAACCAAGAATAATATATTTCCAACAAGACAGAATGATCAGTGGACCTCAATGGGAAGGTCCAAGAATCAGCCAAAGCACTCGAGCTCCAGAAGTACTCAAGACTAACGGAGAGTTGAAATGCCCAGACGGATGGAAAGGTGTGGAAGTAATATTCGACATCACTCAAAAGGATAGCATCTTCCCTTGTGATGCATTGTATCACCTGTAACAACCTTCCCTGGGAAGATATCATAGAGTCCTCAAGATTGGAGAAATTGAAACAATCATTGAAGGAAGTGCGGGAAAAATCCTAGAGCAGCTAACTCTAGGGATAGAGTTTCTCGAGGATTATAAACCTTGGGAAAGATTAAGAGATGAAATGGAGTTTACGGTGGCCGAAAAAAGATACAGAATTAAATGAGCAACAGCCCATTCTCCATATACATTCCCGTTGGAATGATATATTCAAAATATAGTGCGGAATACTTTGCAGCCTACATTGATTCAGGCACAGGAATCTGCATGGCTAAACCAGAAGTATTCCCTAAAGAAATGGAAGAAGAATTATCTCCAGTAGCGGGAAGAGATTTCTCTAAAAGGATCCTAGTCCTTAAAAGAGGGATCAAACAAGTGGAAATGATGATGGGAGGAGCAAACGGTACTCTGTGGTATAAAGTTAAAACTCCACCAATCTATTTCCATGATACGGGAGTGGATATTCTGTTAGGAAATAATTTCATACAGACATTTAAAAGATTTACACAAGAAAATGAGACTAGAAGACTTATTTTCACAATTCCTTGTGATCATAAGATTATAGTCCAGCGATTAAGAGGGGCATTCCACAGAAAGATGCCAATAAATTTTTGCAGCAAGCGTGGTGATGAAGGAAAACTTTGTCACCCAAAAATGAAAGATCGAAGAAGGTATGGAGAAGCAATTCTCCAACTACGAAACGAGAGACTAGGAGGTCGAAAGGAAGAGAGGATTAAACTAGAAACAATTGAACTCCTCAAAGCCAGCCTAGACACGAGTGCACAACCAGACACCACCGTGGAAGAACAAATCTCACTGGAGTACATCAAAAGAAGAATTCAAAAGAATTTCAATGAAGATCCTCTAGCATGGTGGGACAAGAATGAGCTCAAAGCATCTTTGAAGGTGAAAACCGGAAAAGAAAATGAGTTTGTCAGATATAGGCCTATCCTGATGAATCAAGAAGATCGAAAGGATATGTAATAAATACTTAAGGAACACATTGAACTTAAGTTGATTGAAGCAGGCGTCTCTCCATACAGTAGCCCAGGACTCCTAGTCTGCAACCATTGAGAAATGAAAAGAGGAAAACCAAGACTGGTGATTAATTATAAAGGAATCAATAACATCTTGGAATTCGATGGATATTACATTCCAAGCAGAGTACGTTTGGTAAATTGCATTAAGAATGCAAAAGTGTTCTCCAAGTTTGATTGCAAATCTGGGTTCTACCAGATTAGGATGGAAGAAGGAAGCAAGAAGTTCACGGCCTTCTCCACACCACAATGACATTATATCTGGAACGTTATGCCAATGGGTCTAGCAAATGCACCCCAGATATATCAAAGAAAGATGGACAATCTCTTTAAAGATTATTTCAGCTTCATGTTTGTGTACATTGATGATATACTCATCGCATCAAAGGACATGAAGGATCATCTAAAACACTTGGAAATCTTCTCAGATGTTTGCCATAAGGAGGGATTAGTGCTTTCAAAAAAGAAGGCGGTAATTGCTACGAGAAATATCGAGTTCCTTGGGATAGAGATCGATGAGTCCAGAATCATTCTACAAAATCATATTGTAGAAAAGATACAAGGATTTCCAGACACACTCAAGGATAAGAAACAGCTTCAAAGTTTCCTAGGAGTTATTAATTTCGTCGGGATGTTCATAAATAACCTGGCACATTACAGGAAGGTGTTTAGTTCCCTACTAAAAAAGGATGCTGATTTTAAATGGGAAAAGGAACACCATGAAGGAATTAAACAGTTAAAGGAGGTTTGCAAACAACTTCCAAAACTGGTAATTTCAAATGATAAAGACGAGCTGGTCCTATACACGGATGCCAGCGCCTATTGGTGGGCATCGGTTCTTACGAAACTAATGCCCAAAGGAGAAGTGCCATGCAGATATTGCAGTGGTCTATTTTCAAATAACGAAGCAAACCGATGGCATATCAATGAGAAGGAGTTTTTCGCAGTTAGAAAGGCGTTTAAAAAATGGCCTTTATTTCTTCTATCTAAGAAATTCGCCTTAAAAATTTATAACTCAAGCGTAAAAGCCTTTTTGAAAAATAGAATTGAATCTAAACCCGAAAAGGCTAGATTACTTAGATGGCAAGCTGAATGTCAGTATTATGATTTTGATATTGTCATTATAAAATCTCATGAAAATGTTCTTGTAGATTCTTTAACGAGAGATGGAGGGATCAGAAATTGATTCATTCCTCAAAATGGCGAGGCATCTAAGGGAACACCTGGAGATGCTTCAACGCGAGTTCGATGCATTGACCCTCAATGCAGAGGTAGACAGAAGGTTACAACGAGTTGATCGGGAAACTATTTCCGATCGAATACGAGGTTGCATACAGGCCAACGAACAGTTATGGTCTGTAATGAGAAAGCCCCTTCTCCGGGCGACATCTTCAATGGTGCAAAAGGAGACACTTCGAGTACAGGGCTCTATACCTGTAGCAGGGGATTCAAGTACCCCTAGCACGAGAACTAAGATGGAATCATCTACGGATGAACCGTCTCAAGTTATAATCGATACTCCGGAGTTAAATCCCGAGTCTTCGAGTCAACCCATCGCCTCAGGGGTTAATGAGGAAGAGATTGATCTTAGGCCACATACAGGCAAATTTAAGACCGATACTTACGAGATTTTGAAAACTTCTCATTTTCAGGTTTACCAACAGAGATGGGAGAAGTTAATAACCAGAGTGGGAATTAATCCGGAAAAATGTCTAGTAGATGTTTCCGGAAGATATCCCAGAGTGTGGATGATGCCAGAATATCATCCACAAGATGTAAAAAGCTGGTATGAATTCGGGGCCTTAGCATCGGTTCATACAAGATCGCCAAGTTTATCAGAAATATCACAACTTCCGAGATGGATACAAGATGCAGTGCATGAGACATGGGTGAATAACCCACATCTTGCCCGGGGTGATGTCCTAGAATTATATTTCTTTAGAGCAGCACCAGAACCAGTTGGAAAGGGAATGCATGAAGTGTTCCATTTCATTAAGCTCAGGCGACCAGACGTGGAAGCAATGAAGAAAATCAAAGCACCATCGTCTGAAGGAATTCCGTTAGTGGAATCACTCACGGAAGACAACATGTCCGAATCACTCACGGAAGACAACATGTCCACAAGAAGGGCATGGGGTTTTTGGGTCTGTCTCACTGAGATGGACAAAGTCAAGTTCCCATTCAAGTTCTTTCGAAATACGGTGAATGGGTCTTTCCTGTTAAACACAATGACAGGAAACACAACAGGACTTGCAGAAGATTTATTTGAGAAAAAGAGATCTCTTCTGTGGAACAACAAGCTACCAGGGAGTAAAGAAGCTCACCGGAAATACTGCAACATGGCCCATGTCTAGCGATGGACGGAGAAAATATATCCGGAATGCTCAAATCAGACGGAGCTAGAGTTTGGTACAAAGTCCAAACAAAACAAGTCAGGTGGTCAGGGACCACCAAAAATACGTTTTGCCCGGGGACCGCACAAATCAAAAAAGTAAAGGATTCCCCGACAAAGAAAGAAGGATCATGTGATAAACAGGTCCCTCAAGACCGTGCCTCTACAAAGCGGAAATTCCACCAGCTAACAGAGGACAATAATGCAAGAAATGACGTAAGCAATAACGTCAACTAATTTACGAGCTATGTGAAGTCCGAATTTCAAGTCTGCCAGACTACTATAAATTCAGGATTTGGAGGAAGCAGAAGGCATCGATCATCACTTTCTATTTTCTCATATTAAGAAATATAATAAAGAAAGAGTGTTTTGTGTATAAGAATAAAGAGTGTTTTAATAGTTTGTATTAGGTAGTTTATGTATTTACGAGTGCAAGCCTTCTCTATGAGAGGCTAAACAATTTTTCTCCTCCCAAAAGGAGATTACTAATGTAATAAATTTTATTTTAAGTTCTTAATAAAATAAAGGCTTCTGGTTCAACATGTGTGCTTAATAAATTATCTCTATAAATCAAGTATCTCGTACGCCTAGTGTAGGAAACGAACTAAGGCTGTGCTGAACAGTTACTGAAGGAGTCGGATAACTTGTAGTTCAACTTCTGAGAATAGAAGTTAGACGGTGATATCGTCTGTAAAACGGACTAGGGGCGATAACTTTCCGACTGGTGGCATCGCAACCCATCTCACTCGGAGCTGTTTTGGTCAAAGAGAGGTACGAAATTTTAGAGAAATTTTAAATTTACGGAAGCATGTTGAGCCTAAGTACTATCTTGTAATCTTCTAAGTATTCTTTATTCTGTACCTAAGTATTAAGTATGTTACAACTAAGTACTCAATTTTCTGCACGAAAATATAAGGGCATATTGGTCCCAAGGGAGTTAACTTTAAATTATATATGGAGCTAGGGAGTGAAAATAAAGAAAATTTAAAAGGGGAGTAAACCCCAAAATGAAAGAAGGCAAAGGGAGTGGTCCACAAAAACCCCTTATATATATATTTGTGTAAATTCGTAGTTCTATGGTTTTGAAAATAAGTATCAGTAAAATGATGTTGCTTTCGATGTTACAATCACCGAAACTAACATCAAATAGAGTTTAACAAAAATAAGAAGCGAAAGTATAAAAGATAAACATAATAATTTATATTCCGTTCACAAGTAAAAATACTTGTGAACTTGGGTGTATAGACCCGAAAACTATATTACTTTTCTTGTTCAAGATCATACATAAAAGATATAAAATAATATATGAAAACTAAAGTATTAAAGACTATGATACAAGAATACTTGTCGTCGTGAAGGATGATCTTCTCCGTTGGTCACGCAAGTTCGAATATCTTCTTGATCTCGGAAAATGGCTTCAAGTATGTAACTTGCTTGTGTTCTTCCTTGAGGATTGCGTCGTTCTTTTCCTCGTAAAATCCGTGTGTCAAAGTGTGTATCAAGTCTTGTCCTCTTCTTGTCTTAAATAGACAAATCCTAGAGTCCTAAACTTGGTAAACAAGTAAAACAAGTCTTAAACATGATCTAATTAACTAAATATAGTCCAAGACACAATCTAGGAAGCAAAATCTAGAATTCTAATTTCTTTTGTGCCAAAGAAAGGAAAAAAACTAAAAAAGAAAAAATTACCAAGAATAAAATTATCAACAATCTCCTCATTTTGCCTTTCTGAACAAAACATCTTCGACGCAATAAATTCTAACACTTAAACTACCCTTACGCTAAACATCCCCCCCTAAACAAATGAACAGTGTTTACTAAAACAAACCAACATCAAAACAAACATTAAAGCAAACATTATTTTTCAGCCACTTAATCAAAACAGAAAATAAGGCGAAAGCATAGAAATTATGATTGTCTGCGAACCCTCTTCGACCGTCTAGGAGATGTCGATGTTCCTTCACCCCAAGCCTTCTTCTTCCACGGTAGCTTCTTTATTTTCTTCAACTTCTTATTTTTGGACCAAATCCTCTTTCTTCTCTTATCCTTGGCTAAGCTGGACAACACCTCGGCAGCTTCGCCATCAACGTCATCTTCACCATCAAAACCATTAACATCGTCATCTCCAGTATCTCCCCCTTCTTATTCAGAATGCAAAAGGGCCTCCAGCAAAGATCCCCGAAGCGCTTGCAGCTGGGCAATTTGACTATCTAGCAAAGCTAACTGTGCCCAAACAACTTGAGTGGGAAACTGCACAATATTGGAACCGGTGATAGGAACACCAGAACCATCACCAGACTTCTCGGCAGTTCTAAGAGGCGCAGTCCAAGGAAGATCAATGACGCGTGCCCCAGTCAAGTTCTAAACACGTAAAGAGAACTAATCAGCCTCTTCAGTGAGCACGTCGTCGATGGTAGGCCGAAAACCTTGACTCTCCCACAGGCTGTAGATAAGAGACGGAAAACACAGGGAGGACGAGGCCTTGGTCATTGCAAACCTTGTGATGGCCTCAAAGACATGCTGGCGAAAGCTGAATTTGATGCCACAACCAATTTTGTACAAAAACATCGCTTGAGGATGAGTGACAACAGTCGCATTTTTAGCACCCAATTGAAGATGCCCACCTTGTGCAGAACAGAATAGAGAGAAGAAAGACGCGTGCAGGGTAATTGCTCATGCCATTTCTTCGTCAGCCCACCAGACAAAATTGATGACCTCATCCATGTCATCCAAAGTCGAGTCTCCATGATAAGACTCAGTCCCAAATAACTCATTAACCAAGTCAGGAGTAAAAGAATAAATCTTCCCACGCAGAAAAACTTTCCCATAATTGACAGATTTGAAATCCACAACAAACAGCAATATATTTGCATAGAACCCAAGGATGGCATCATGCACAAACGGCATAGAAGTAGTAACGGTCGAATACTTACCTCGGTGTTTGAAGAAGGCAATCAGCATCTGCTTCTCAAATATCTCAACTGGGACTCGACGTTTAGCAATCAGTTCTCGAGTTTGACAACCATTAAACAGCTCTTCTGCTTTCATATTTAAGAACTTTGATGACATAGGCACCATGTCCTCGATTTCAACGCCATGAACTTCATCTTCATCAGAATCAGCAGTCAATGGGTCAAATGAGGATGATGCACGTTCAGGGGCAGCAATACCAGCAAAATTAGAGCTAGCAGAAGAGGCATGGTCAGTTACAGGGGATGTTGGCTTCCATGACACATCACCAGAATCAATATTGATGGGCGGAGCATCCTCATATGGAGTTTGGATTGGAGACACAACCTTTGAATTTTCAGCAGCTTTCTTGGAAGCTTTGGTCCTTTTCTTTTCCCTTCTGATGGCAGATAAATAATCTCCAAGGGTAAATGCATCGTCGGAGTCAAGAGAGTAATCGAATAACTCAGGTTCAGGCACTGGTTGAGTCATATTAAGTGAAGTGAGAGGAGGAGCAACAGTTAACGAACTTGTAACCTCGCCAAAAAATTAAGAATCTCAAACGGGGGACTCGAATACTTAGTTTCAGTAGAGCCGTGCGACACCATAATTGATGTCGGGGGATTTTTCTTGTCTGCCATCTTGACTTTCTGCTTCCGGCGAGGAGTCAACGACTTGGACAACCTTGGAGTAGATGAGGGCGCCAGTGCGGCAACAGGTGCAGGTGGCACAAAATCTTCGTCATCCGAGTCCGTCATGACCGTGACGTCCTGGGTCAAGTTCATGTGCTCAACAAGCATATTGCATCGCGGACCTGCTTGGATCTTTGAAACAGCCACTGGAACTACACCCGGAGGAATGTTGCGCAACCGTCGTGATCTCTTTAGGGTCGAATTCCCAACCCGGCCAAAAGTGGCAGCGATGAACGTCAAATCAGGCAGATTGTCAACGTCAATCTCGTTCCCTTGTTATCCTGGAAACACCTGTACTTCTAGAATGACGTCGAGAGGTGCTGGAACAGGAACAAAATCCTAAAAATAGAGCGGCGGTGGAGCGTCAGCAGATGTTGAAACCGGTGACGGGTTTGGAGGCAAAGCACCACCAATTTCTTCGCGGATGTCCAGACCGCCGAATCTTGGGAGATTCATCAGAATCTGTTCGCCGGGATGGACAACGCCTTCCGGTAGTGCAGGAACACTTGACAAACATTGGAAGGAAAATGATATTTTATACCAAAAAAAATGACCGTTGCCGGGAGAGAGAAAAAGAAAAGCAAAACAAATTACTCCCTTATTAACCCAAAAACCGATTTTAATCCCAAACAATATTCTCTTTCCTTCCAAAACAAACACCCACTCCCCCTTAGTCTAGGACACATGATCCCAATCCAATTAACCACTATCTCATTAATTTAGAAATAAAAATCATACGTCTCTACTTACAAAATTAATTTAAAATAGAGCTGGATTATTTAAACCATCACCATAGTAGAATTAATCTTTTGCAAAGTGATATTTAACTCACCAAATTAATCCCTTCATTACCTTTCCAACCGTTCGATTACAACGCCACTAAAACAGTTGGTTAGCAAGATTCAAAACAAGATTAAGAGAATTCAGGAAAGACACAAGCACAAGTAACAGAACACATAGCAAAAAGGCATCTTATCAAAGTATGAATGTCCTAATTGATGCCTAAAAACCATGACCTAAAAAAGGTTAAAAATACAATTTATGATTTTAGTGACTTGATCAGTGTTGCTTTTCATGACTGGTGACATTATGACCAACGTTGCTTTAGGTGAAGTCAATGAAAACAGACCCCTTAACCCTAGTTAATGACTACATCAAAATCACTCAATGAGGTGAAATTTAAAGATTGGATCATTTTTAATCCAGATTTTCTTCATCTTTTTATAGATTTGAAGAGAAATAGCTTATCTTCAGCAATTGCTGTTAACACCTCTTCTTTTTGGACCTGGGAGAAAACCAGTTTCTGCGGGAAAGTCCCACAATCACCTAATTGAAGAGGTTAGTCTTTTTGTCACTATTTTTATTACAACACATGAACTTATAGCACTGTCAACCAGACCCAGTGCATTCAGATTATGTATGAAAAAGAAAATAAATATGCATGCATAAATATACAGATGTTATGATTGACGACAGTTTTGGTGTCATAACATCAAAACTAACATTGACTTAGACAATGCACATTCCGAGATCTCTTCTCAAACGATAAAAGGTCTCTAAATCTAATGCCTTTATGAAGATGTCAGCAAGCTGATTGTCTGTCCTTATATGCTCGAGACTAACTATCTTCCTCTCAACCAAGTCATGAATAAAGTGATAACTTATGTCAATGTGTTTGATTCGTGAGTGCTGGACTGGATTTTTCGAGATATCAATGGCACTGGAATTATCACAGAGCATAATTAATATTCTATTATGTAGACCGTAGTCCTCTATCATTTGGTTCATCCATAACAACTGTGTACAAGCACTTCCAGCTGCAATATACTCGGCTTCAGCTGTAGAAAGAGAAATGCAATTTTATTTTTTTCTATACCATGAGATAAGATTATTACCCAAGAAAAAATAACCCCTTGTAGTACTCTTTCTATCCACAACACCCCCATCCCAGTCTGAGTTAGTATAACCCATGAGTTCAGTACCAGTTTCTTTTGAATACCAAACACCCAATTCAGTTTTACTAGCTATATATCTAATGATTCGTTTAATAGCTTTTAGGTGTGACTCTTTAGGGTTTGACTGATATCTAGCACATAGACACACACTATACATGATATCAGGACTACTCGCTGTTAAGTACAAAAGACTTCCTATCATGCTCCTATATATGGTGTTATCAACACCATTACCAACATCATCTCTTGACAGTTTCGTGGTTTTGCGTAATGGTGTTTTATTATGTGTTTCATTCTCTAACCCAAATTTCTCAACAAGATTATTAGCATATTTGGCCTGAGAGAGAAAAATACCGTCATCCAACTGTTTAATTTGCAAACCAAGAAAGTAAGAGAGATTACCTTCCATGCTCATCTCAAATGTGTCACACATTCGAGTTATAAAATATTTTACCATCTGCTCATTAGTAGATCCAAAAATTATATCATCTACATAAATCTGGACAATCAAGATGTGCTTATCTGATTTTAGAAGAAATAAGGTTTTGTCAACTTCTCCTCGTCTAAAATTTAAAAAGATCAAGTGTTGAGTCAACCTTTCATACCAAGCTTTGGGAGCTTGTTTTAAACTATATAAAGCCTTTTCCAATTTTAAATAAAGCCTGGTTTGTGGGGATTTACAAACCCTTTAGGTTTCTCTACAAACACTTCTTCATTTAAAACTCCATTAAGAAAAGCACTCTTTATGTCCATTTGATGTAGAGATATTTTCATATAACAAGCAACAGCAAGTAAAAGTTTTACAGATTCAATGCGAGCAACAGGAGCAAACGTCTCATCAAAATCTATACCCTCAATTTGAGTGTACCCTTTTACAACCAGTCGAGCCTTATTCCTCAAAATATTGCCTGCCTCGTCTGTTTTGTTCTTGAAGATCCACTTCATTCCTGTTACGTGTGAGTTTTCTAGACGAGAAACTAAATCCCAAACATCGTTTTTGGAAAACTGATCCAACTCCTCTTGCATTGCCTTTATCCAGAATTCATACTTAAGAGCATGCTCCATACGCTTGGGCTTTGTTTTGGAAAGATACAATATTCTCTAATATTAGAACTGTTAGTAGATAACAAACATATCTAATCATTTCTTTGAAGTTTATCTGCCGCTTTCTTGTACTTCTTTCATCGAGATCTCCAATGATTTGGCCCGTGGGATGGTTCCTCTGAATTCTTGATGGTATATCCCTTTGGTGTAAGTTAATGGGATCAACTAGATATTCTTCATCTGGATCAGAATCTGATTCTAGAGCAGCTTGAGTATGTGTTGGGTTTGATGTTAAGTCACCAGATTTGTCACCACCAATTTCTTCAGTTTCAACACCTGCATCTTTAATTTCAACACCTGCACTTTCATCTATACCAACCGTGACATTATCTTGAGGATTTTGATCATATACCAGATCATTATCCTCAGCAGGCTTAACACCACTTATCAAATCATCAAACTTGACGTTAACCGACTCAAACATGCCACGTGTCCTAAGATTAAAAAGCCTATATGCATGACTGTTTTGAGAATATCCCCTGAAAATGCATTTATCACTTTTTGAATCTAGTTTGGCGAGATGACTTCTATCACTAAGCACATAGAAAATACATTCAAAGACGTGAAAGTAACTCAAGTTCGGTTTTTTACCCAATAGAAATTCATAGGGATACACACTATTTATTATATGACATGCAATACTCATAGCTTTAGCCCAAAAATGTTTTGCAATGCCATTTGAAATGAGCATAGTCCTAGTCATCTCAGTAAGAGACCTATCTTTGCGTTCAACTATGCCATTTTGTTGGGGGGTGATTGGTGATGAAAACTCATGACTTATACCTACTTTTTAACAATAGTTTGAGAAAGATGCATTCTCAAATTCTTTTCCATGATCATACTTGATCCTACCAATACTTACACCTAACCGCACGCGTAACCATTTTTCAAGTTTTTTTAAATGCGTCGAAAGCCTTAGATTTTTCTTTAAAAAATACTCTTACCATCAAGGCTCTCAACATCAAGTGGTCCCATAAGATCCATATGAAGGAGTTCGAAATAATATGAGGTAATGAGACTTTGTATATTTGGATGTGACACCTTGACTTGCTTTCCTTTTTGACATGCCTCACAGACATGGATGATTTTGGTGTTGAGTTTGGGAAGCCCATTCACAGCTTCTTTTTGGCTAACCTTTCCAGCATCTTGTAGTTGACATGCCCAAGTTTTTGATGCCACATCTCAGCATCACTTAATTGGGACAACTTGCAAAATACATCACCATTGATTTGGTAGCAGTTATCAAAACTCCTTTGACCAGTGAGGATACAGGCACCATCCTCGTCATATACTTCACACTTCTCACGATTGAACTTTACACTGAAACCACCATCGCAGAGTCGACTTCTGCTTATCAATTTGCAGTAATACCTTCTACCAACAGAATATTCTCCAGCTTTACAATACTAAGAACATGAAGAGTTCCTTGGCCATTTGCACCACCACCATATTTTACCTTTCCTCCTTGAAATCTGACGATGTTGGAAAGTAAATCTTCAGAGCCGGTCATGTGCTTGGAGCAACCACTGTCAAATTACCAGGCTCCGGGAATGTGGGATTTCAGGGATGTATAGATCATATTGCATTTTATCTCATTATTTTTGACCAAGACCTATTTGAATCTGGTGTTGGTTTTGATGTTAGTAACATGGAAACTGTCATGGGACTCAGTAGACAACTTCGACCTTTTAAAAATATTTTGCTTGCCAACAAGCTTGCAGCAGTATGGTCGTATGTGACCTGGTTCACCATAGTGATGGCACACGTATTATCTTCTTCTCTTTTTGTGACGCTTGACCTTCTTCAATTTCTGGCTAGACTCCGGCATTTTTTGAACAGGCTTGTATCCAATCCCGTGTTTCAAGGAATCCAGGATACTCAATTCTAAAATCTCATCAAGCTTTGCCTTTCCCTTGTTGAGGTTCGTGAGAGTTTCTTGAACCTTCTTCAACTCAATCTTTACTCGTTCTAGCACAACATCCTTTTTGGTGAGTGACGACTCTAATCGGACAATTATATTCAGTTGATCACCTTTTCTTTGGTTAGTTTGTTCACCTCGGTCATAAGATACCTGACTTTGAGTACTTGTTTTTCCCAACTAGCAAATAATTTCTTATGCTCAATGCTCAACTTCTCGTACTTGTCAAGAGATTCATCAACCTCTGCATTTAGGAACAAGGTGTTGGTTTCGGTGTTACCAACATGGATGTCATCATCCCACACAAAGTTAGTGAAAAAATCTGGAACTGATTTAGGCGAGTCAGCATCATCGTCATCTTCAGAGTACTCTGTAGCAATCAAGCTCTTCTTTCTGAGAGTATTCGCACATTCATCTTTACAATGTCCCCAAACTTTGCATTTATGGAATTGAACTTCACTGAGGGGCTTTTGGGAGCTAGATGTGTTTGATACGGAAGGCGAAGACTGGGATCTGTAAAGTGTGCGCCCAGAAAATCTTGATGAGGGGACCTGTGGCCTTGTCTTTGAGCTTGATCGTCCAATGTTGTTTTTCTTCTTTAAGAACTTGTTAAAGCGTTGAGTCACATATGTCACTTCTTCTTCCTTAAGTGTGGTAGTTTCGATCTTATCAAGTAACCCTTTTAAATCAAAATCTTCGTCATCGTTATCAGAGTTAACATCAGAGGAGAGAACAACATTCTTTTCTTTTGAGTTGGAACTAAGATGTTCAATCTCAAATGTCTTGAGTGAGCTAACTAAAGTGTCGAAATCTAGATCGTCTGTGTCCTTGGATTCTTCTATGACTACCACCTTAATACTGAATTTCTTTGAGATGAATCTTAGTAACTTTCCCACAAGACGTGAGTTGCTCATTCCCCACACTCGTTTGCGATGTCTAAACTCTCATGGCAATTTCCATGACAGACTCTTTTTCATCCTTCCTCATTGACTCGAAAGTAGTAGTAATCATTCTTAGTCCTGATTTCTTCACGCTCTGGGTTCCTTCACACACCCTCTGCAATGCATCCCACGCATCCTTTGCTGACTCGCACTTTTTGTAGTAGTTTGAGTCAACATATCCACAAAGGGTGTTAATGCACATAGAATTCTAGTTTGAATTTGCTATCTCATCAGTGGTCCAGTCTATTTCTTTCTTGATGGTAGTGTCTCTATCAGCATTAGTAAATCTTGACTTCTCCAAACCAACCAGAATGGTTCTCCACGCTCGTTCGTCGATATTCTTTATATGCCACCACATCCTTTGTTTTCAGAGAGAGTAGTTCTCTCCAGTAAGGATCGGAGGCCATGGTTTGCCTTGAGCATCCATAGCACCTAACAAATAAGGATAAGTACTTAGTACGTCAAGTAACCCGCTCTAGATACCAATTGTAAACTCGTAGGTCTATGGTTTTAAAATAAGTATCAGTAAAATGATGTTGCTTTCGATGTTACAATCACCGAAACTAACATCAAACAGATTTTAACAAAAATAAGTAGCGTAAATATAAAAGATAAACACAACAATTTAAATTCCATTCATAAGTAAAAATACTTGTGAACTTGGGTGTACAAACCCAAAAACTATATTACTTTTCTTGTTCAAGATCATACATAAAAGATATAAAGTAATATTTGAAAACCAAAGTATCAAAGACTATGATACTAAAATACTTGTCGCCGTAAAGGATGACCTTCTCCATTGGTCACGCAACTTCAAAAATCTTCTTGATCTCGGACAATGGCTTCAAGTATGTAACTTGCTTGTGTTCTTCCTTGATGATTGCGTTGTTCTTTTCCTCATAAAATCCGTGCATCAAAGTGTGTATCAAGTCCTGTCCTCTTCTTGTCATAAATAGACATATCCTAGAGTCCTAAACTTGGTAAACAAGTAAAACAAATCTAAACATGATCTAGAAAACTAAATAAAGTCCTAAACACAATCGAGGAAACAAAATCTAGAATCCTAATTTCTTTTGTACCCAAGAAAGACAAACAACTAAAAAAGAAAAAATTACCAAGAATAAAATTCTTAACAATTTGGATCAAAAGAAAATGTAGCTTATAATTTCTAAAAACATCCTCTGATTTTTCCCTTTCGTGTAAACAAAAGATAATCGAAGTTACTTTGGGGAGGTTTTGACTAAAATAAGAGACAAAATTAACTACATATGCTGTATAATAAAAAACTAGAAACCTAAAGTTAATAGTAACAATCGAAAAAGAGAACATTAAGGAAAAATAACAAATATCCTTAAATAAGGACTATTGGAGCGAGAAATGAATCGTGTACCTCTTACTTCCAAAGAGGGTTCATTAACCGCTACACCAACATATTATGGTAATTTTATGTGGAGGCCAAAAACTATATAATAAGAAAAATAAAAAATCTATTGTAATTATATATTAGTAAATAATCATTATACCCTTAAGTTTTAATTTTACACCTATAAATAAGAGAATTTAGTTTTCATAATAAGATTAATATTTTCTCACAACTTCTTCTATTTTCTCTATTTCACAATCAATTCAGAGTAATCGAGAAAATTATCGTACGCAAAGAAATCTAATTGCACAGAAATCTTGTAGATTCATTTTTCAACTTTTTAACTGTTGCGTCGCTTTCAATTTTTTAACATCAAGACTTGTCGAGCTAAAATATAAATGGTGGAGATCTGATTCTAAGCTCCATGTAGTCTGATAATAAATTGCTAACATAACAGTGTTTTTTTTTTCTCTCGGTGCAGTTTTATTCAAAATAAAATTGAACACAGTCAAAGTGTTTGATCAAGTTCAATTCAGATATATTGTTTAAGACACATATAAATTCATTTTGGATGGTGAAGTTCGTCCTGAAGAAACACTGAGAAATCGTTTTATTTCTTCCATCATCATATATAATTATCGTAGTTTCCTGAATAAAAATGAACTAACATTTATTAATAGTCAAGGAGATTATTATGATAAGATTTCGTTGTAATTCTTGAAAAAACACAATATTCCTGGAAAATACTACATTATCTTAATGAACGATTCATACTTTTACTTATGAATGTTGGAAATTATGAAGAAAACTATGGGATTTTCTTGATATTTATTTTGTCCAAAATGATTTTGGATAAATGAGAAGTTAAAACTTAAAGTGGGGTATTTGAATGGGACTAACACACTTTGAAAAATAAAAATAAATTTTAACTTTGGATTAAAACTTCTAACAACAGGCTTAAATTCCATTTTTGTAACTCTTTTAGTTTTAATATTTTGTAACCACAATGTTTATTACTATTGATTGATGTTTCAAGTTATATCTATTAGTAAAGATGATTTCAATATTCTATTTGGACTAGGTTTCGTTGGTATTCTAAATCTTGGTATTCAGAATCTTGAGTATTCAGAATTCTGTGAATAGTAAGAATCATTGTTTGTTGCAGAATTCAGAATCCTTTATTTTTTACTGTAGATGTCAAATCATGTCTGGAAAGTGGATGTTAATGTATTCTTATATTGTATTTGATTTTAAATCATGTCTGAAAAGTGAATTGTGGCGTATTATTATATTGTATTTAGTAATATTTAAAATTTTAAATTTAATAATGATAAGATAAAATAGATGAGTGTGGGGTTAGGTGTGATAAATTGTTGTTTGTGAATTAAAAATTTGAGTCGAAAATAAACGATAACTGATATTCGCAATCCCAACAAGTATTCAGAAGCCTAGACCAAATATGGCACGATTCCACACATTTGTTTAGGAATACACATAGCATCCTGATCAAGAGATTCCCTTGGTCTCTTGCATTTTGGTGATAATACCCGAACATAATGTTTCGTTTACCGGAGACGAAAGGTAATCTGACCTACCTTTCTTATCTCGAGAAATAGACGTCCGAAATAGGGGACGTATCGATTTTATGGAAAATGTGTTAAACACATGATTCAAAATATCCACAAGTTATTGTTTTTATTTAAAATATCCATAAAATTTAATTTGAGAATGTTTATTGTTGAATTAATTTGTATTATAAATTAGTAATAAATTGAATATTCTCGTATTAAAAGTAAGTTCAATAAAAACTGAAAAAGGAGTTAAATTTTACTTTTTCATTTTGAACCAGAAACTCATTATTATCATAATCTGGCATGACTAGTATATGTTAGGATTTGTGCCCTTAAATAATATTTAATAGTACTTATGTATTATAATTTAATAAAGCCATATTTTATTCAAATTAATTTATACATTTTATGTGTATGTTTGTATCTATATCATCATTGGAAAATCCTAAATTCATTTATTGTTACCATAATTTTAATATATGAGAAGTTATATACGAGAGGATTAGAATTGTGCATGATGAACTAAAAGTAAGCTAACTAGAGTTGGCACTCTTCTGTCTCTTAATTGCTGCTAACGCCATGCCCTATAGTCTCTGATGAATATAATTAAGATCTGAGATTTTTAATTAGAATATCATTAATGCGGCTTATGAAAATTTTCAATGTACCAATCTAATTCGGATTGTTGATGTGATGGCATCTAGTTGGGGGCATTTATATATGATTTAACTATGTAGGACTTAGACCAATTTAATTTAAACTTCATAATAGATTTTATTTCGATATGAAATCTAAATTAAATCATAATATGATCATATATGGTTAAATCTTAATCCTTAAGCAATTATAAATTCTCATTTATTTCGGGAAGGTTCTTAATTTGCACGTTAGAGTTTATTTGTAAATATTCTCTAAACTTGAATCTTAGAGTTTTACTCGACTTATGGCTGGGAATATAAATTTGCAGATATGGAACCCATAGCTTCCTACATGAAGTACAAAGGCGATCCCCTCATTTGTTAATTATAGAAAGGAGTTAAATGAGACCTCTAATTTATAACCCAGTTATAAACTAATCCATGGCTAGTGAGTTAATGATAAATGAAGAAATATAAGTAATTGGGAAGGTTAGCGGAAACTTACCTAGTTCCAATTATGAATTGTCTATGGAGGATTAATCTATATGAAATGATTATATCAACGAACAACTCAAATTGCGATAGAATAAGTTAATATATATTGAAGAAGAGTGCAATCCAATATTTATAATATAATAATATTAGAATTCATAAGTTGAATATAATAATTAAAGAGTTCGATTATTTATTAAATTTACTGGACCTTCTAATTATATGTCCATGGTCCCCGGTGCGCCTTCTAATTATAAAGTTAGTTAGAAATGTAAATTCGAGTTCTTATGGGAAGATGGAAAAAGTTTACCAATTTCCAAGTACTACTTTATAAATATTGAATATATGATATTTAACTATTTTTGAATTTTGTAATTATAAAATAAATAAAGGCGGGGAAGTTTCCTACTTGGAAAATGTTTTCTTGTAGAAAAAGTTCTCTTAAGGTAAGAGATCAAATTAGATTGAGACTTGTAAACTAAGAAAATCTTCTCTTATATACCATAAGAGAGGGGATAGTTCTTTCATACGTATGATTGAAAAGAAAAAACTTTTTCTCTGTCACCCTCTTCTATTATCTTCCAAGTTTTACCTTTAACCCCTTTATAAAATTCTTGTGTATTCATGTGCTGAATAACATACAAGAAAAATACATAAAAAATTATGAAATCTATATTTACTCGACCACATGCTCCTATCTCGAAGATGGATCGGACTAAAAGACTGTGGTATCTTAGATGGACGACGGAAGTAAAAGGAGACGAATGACTAGTGACAATTAAAAAGATTCGCAACTTTAGTTTTTCGTGTAAAACTAATAAGGTACAGATTCATTAAACACCTTATGTGATATAATTATTCGCATTAGTTTCTTGATTGAATACATGATTTAGTTTTTGTAAAAAAACTACACTTTTGCAATTATTTGATTTGGTCAAATTAATATTTTAAAGGCCAGAACGGTTCCACCAATTGAATTAATCTTCGCAATTGGTATCAAAGGTAGGTTGATAAATATTCAATTGAAGTTATTTAAATATCCAAATCTTGTTTATTAATTCAATGCTTAGTGGATTGGACTTAGTTTTTTTTTTTAATCTATCATGTTTTGATTTATGTGTGTTGATGTGTGGGATGTTCTTTTGGATATGGTTTTGCATCGCCTTTTCAATTAGATTGAATGTACACACAAAATTTAAAGGGTATAGAAATTTTTTATTGTTTTGAATTAGGTTGGATGTAAGCCCGAAACTTAAAAGGTATAAGTGATTTGTTTGTTGTTTTATGTCTTCGCATATGCACTTTTAAGTATTTGAATGTGAGTTGTCTGTACGCTTTGTAAATTTGTTTGACACAAATCTAACCGATGGATCAAGATAAGTTTTACATAGAGACTTCAAAACTTGTTGATAAGTTGAAAAATGCGCATGTTTTTCAGTGTTAAAATCATATACTTATATGCATTTTATTTATTTCCGTCGTTGATTTCTCTTCTTATCGTCACATTGATGTAGGATACTTTAATATTGGAATTTATATTTATTTCAGTGATTTTGAAGTATTTTGGTCTTGAGATGGACGAGTGTGGGCATGCGAGTGGAGTTTTAACAAGATTGGGTCCCGATTTCGACGTGTTACCACTGACACTGAGTCTGTCATCCACACTGGTTACACAGTGGCAACACAGATTCGGGAATTTAGAGCCCTGGGCCCAGAAAATAAACAGGCCTAGCTCTAGCACCTTTAAAAAGAACACATCTGCATCAACAGTAGTTAGGGAGACTTGAGCGAGAGGAGGAGACCTTAACTTTGAGGGATTATAAGAGAGGAGTTATTATTGGAATTTTTGGAATAAAAAAGGAAATAAAAGAAGATACCTTTTTGAAAAAGAATTTGATGAGAGAAAAGGATACCACCGTATCCTATATAAAGGGAAGGATCTTACCTATTGAAGACAGGAGGCATGACTTGACAAAAGGATTAGTGGCAGCGCAAGTTATTAATTTTTGAAGACAACAACAAGGAGCAGCAACTTTTGACTTCTTGGGAGCAATTGGAAATAATTAAAAACAACGGTGAATTCCTCGTGTCTTTTCTATCTCCTATTTATCAAGAAACATCAATCTTATGTTTTATTATTTATTTTTATTTTATAATTTTATAAACACCATGTGTGAGTAGTTTAATTAATTATGGTCCTTGTGAAGCTGAACCCCATCGATTGATTATGTTCTAATTAATTCTCATAATATTTATTTCGTTTTTCCTATGAAATTGTTTGTGTTATTATATTTTCGGAAAAATTTTATTTTCCCTCCCAATGTATGGGGTTTTCTTAACTTTACCCCTCGAAGTATTTTTTATTTCACTTTGCCCCCTGATGTACAATAATTTTTGACGTTGCCCCTTAAACTTTATTTCCGGTGGAATATTCCTTCTAGATTCCATCGACGGGCAGTTGGGGGGCAATTGGCAAGAATCTTATAGTTTGGAGGTAAAGTGCAAAAAATCTTAAAATTTGGGGGGCAAAGTGCAAATATCTTATAATTTGGATGAAAAATTAAAATAATATTAATATTAAGTTTTTATGTAAAAGTATTATTTTTATTAAAAATAGAATTTATATCT
>BMAC01000564.1:524035-541227 GCA_014905375.1 Phtheirospermum japonicum | reverse complement strand
TAAAAAATCGCATACATTTGGGGGCAAATATTTTTTCCCTATATTTTCTTGTCATAGCTATTTAATTTCTAATATAGATTGATCACCTAGATTATGGTTAGATATCAATCGCTAGAAATAGGGCTACAATCCATAATTGTTGTCATTTCAATTTCACTTGTAGCAACTAATAGTCGCGCACTATTAGGGATAACACAACATAAGTTAAATAAACGGAGCTTATGAGTTTATTTCTTAGATTAGCCTATTTGCCTAGTGTTTAATACTTTTATTGGATTAAATCTAGATAGTTTATTTTAGGTTGTCCATTATTTAGGTTTGATCAAAGAGCTTGTTTTGATTAAATATTCGGTAAGGGTAAATTCAAGTAGTAGGGATTATTGCTATTTAGGGCTAGTAATTACATATGAAAAGTGATCTATAATATTATAATTGGTTAGATGAATCGATCGAGGGCGGAAACTGAACTTGGACTGGAGTTTTCTCATTATTATTAATTTCTTATTAATTCTCGTAGGTGTTTCGTTTTGTTGAGTTAACTACTTTGTTTTTCTTTCTTTATTTATTTGGTTATTTAGTTCATCATCTCTTATTCACTTTTATTACTTTAATTAAATACAAATAATCACAAATTAATCCACACTACTCATGAGATCGACCTTTACTTACCGCTTCTACTAATTAGTGCAGGAAAGTTGAGAAAAAATAAAAATATTAAATTTATCGCGTAACGACCTGAGGTCACCTGTATAGTTGAGTATTTGCAAGATTCTCATCTAATTCCTACGCAATCTTCGTCCAAAAGTCATTTACAAAGATCTGGTCGTTAGATCGAGGCAAATTTTGGTGAGCAGGTTCGTTTCTCATGGTTTATGATTCTGAACGGCGAAGATCATATTTGGTGTCTTGGATCATTGGTTAATGACCAAGGACAGAAGGAAATTATTTTATATAGATTTATTTATTCAAATCCAAATTCCCAAATTCATCAATTTTTATTTTTGAAATTTATTTTGACGATGAATATGTCGGAAGCTCACTCTATCATGTCATGCATCATATTTAAATTATATAAATTGGATTATATAATCTATGTGATAAATTAGATTGTTATTATCAAGCATGATAAATAGGTTTAATTAAATAAATAATATATTTTTAAATAAGAATTAAAAAATATCACAATTTCAAAAAAAATTGATTTTTTTTTGTGGCGGGACGCGCCTGGGAATGGCGTCCCACTCACATTTTAGAAGGTACAAATAATAACCGTTCTTTAATGTGAGCGGGACGCCATTCCCAGGCGCGTCCCGCACCTAAAATGATATTCTAGAAGGTAGAAATGAAATATCGTTCTAGAATGTGAGCGGGACGCCATTTCAAGGGCGTCTCGAAACTAAAGTGACTTTCTACTCTTTTTTTGGAACTGAAATGAAAAAAAAAAATAAACATTTTCACAAAATTAATAATTTTTCTCATTTACAAATAAAATCAGTTTTTATTAAATAATTAACAACTAAACAAGAAACGAATAAATTCGAATTTTCACATAATTAATAATTTCTCACAAAATAAATAAATAAAGACTTTTTTCACATAATTAATAATTTCATATAAACTTAATTTTTCACATAATTAAGAGTTTTACACAAAATAAATCAATTGACATTTTAACAAATTTAATTATTCACATAATTAATGATTTATATGTTTGTGAAATTTAAATTTATTGATTTGTGATAAAATTAATAATTATGTGTATAATTAAATTTGTTAATATGTCAATTGATTTATTTTGTGTAAAATTATTATTATGTCAAAATTTAAATTTATATGAAATTATTAATTATGTGAACAAAGTCTTAATTTATTTATTTTGTGAGAAATCATTAATTTTGTGATAATTCAAATTTATTCGTTTCTTGTTTAGTTGTTAATTACTTAATAAAATTAATTTTATTTGTAAATGATAAAATTATTAATTTTGTAAAAATATTATTTATTTTTTCATTTCAGCCCCAAAAAAAGAGTAGAAAGTCACTTAAGGTTCGGGACGCTCTTGGAATGGCGTCCCACTCACATTCTAGAACGGTTATTAATATCTACCATCTAGAATGTTACTTTAAGTCCGGGACACGCCTAGGAATGGCGTCCCGCTCACATTATAGAACGGTTATTATTTGTACCTTCTAGAATGTGAGCGGGACGCCAATCCCAGGCTCGTCCTGCAACAAAAAATCAATTTCTTTTTGAAACTGTGATATTTTTTAATTCTTATTTAACAATAAATAAGAATACTTAATTAGTCCTACTAAATAGTATTATGAGTTAATATTATTTAAATTATTATTATTTTTATAATAACTTTATGAGCTTAATTTTATTTATTTTTTACTAATAGGATTGGCTATAGAAAATAAATTATTTGTTAATATGAATTCCAATGAGATTGGATTATTTATGAGCTCATTATGATTGGACTTATTATATATCTAGGTAATTTTAAATTGTTAAATTAGAAAAATCTGGATGATAAGATAATGAGTGAGAGAAGGAATATGACAACAAAATCTTATGACCTCCACTATTGATAAAAGAACGTGAGATTTTAATGACGCCTCGCGATGCTTTGATTCTGTCCCCCTGCGGATGATCTTCATTAAAATTAATATTTCAGGCTTAGTATGCGAAAGGACATAAATTTAAAAGTAAATTATTAATCTTTATACCCTACAACGACGATTTAGATTAAATTTCAAAAATTTAAAATAGTGGGTCACACTCATACGATACATTTCGAATTGTTTGGATGTACCTAGGCCAAATTAAAATGTAATTAATTAATAAATAAAAATATGAGATATTTTGAATATTTATATATTTTAGAGATTGTCTCAATTTAATTATCATTGACTTGACCAACCCTATGACGGAACTTCGATGCGAGATTAAATACCTTGAAATTGATATTGGATATTGAATGCATCAACCATTATATTATTGAATTCCTAAAGTATTTCTTGTTTCTGATGTTGAGTTTGATTTTTGAATGTAGCTTTGTTTATTAGTTTTAGCAATCATGTCCGTTTCTATGTTCGCACTAATGAATGAGAAGCTGAATGGCGAAAACTTTATTAAGTTGAAAAGTAATATGAAGATTGCACTCATATGTGAAAACTTGAAATTTGTGCTCACTGATGAATGCCAGGAAGAGCCTGGTGCCAATGACACTCGAAGTCTCCAAGAAATCTATGATAAGTGAATCGTTGCAAGAAATAAGACATGGGCTTACTTATTGGCTGACATGAATGACATACTTAGATTGAAGTACAAAAATAGTGAGAATGCCTCTGAGATTATGGAATCTTTGCAGGACATGTTCGGTCAACAGTCCTATCGACTGAGACATGAAGCCATTAAGAATGCCAAGATGAAAAAGAGACAACTAGTGGGAGATCATGTTTTGAACACGATCAACTACTTCATTGAGGTCAAAACTCACAGTGCGATGAGAGATGATGCGACTCAAGTGAGTATGATTTTAGAATCACTCTCACCACAGTTTCTACAGTTTAAGAGTAACTGAATTATGAATAAACGAAGTTATAACAAGACTCAACTACTCATTGAGCTGTAGACCTGATAAGCCATCATCATCTAATGTTGCACAAATAAAGATAGGTAAGTGTAAGGCAAAACAGTTGAACCGAAAGAAAGGGGAGAACCTTAAAGGCAATAAAGATAGGGAACAAGCCCAAACTGAAGTGTTTCTATTTTGGTTGGAAGAGGAATTCTTCTAAATAACTCAGTGACCTGAAATGGAAAAAAAAAGGTAAATGTGATTGACTATTTCTCGAATCTTGTCTAGTAGCTAGTGACTCCAATACTTGGGAAGTTGATTCAGCGCTATTAGACATGTTTGTTCTTCTCTACTACTTAACTCCTATAAAGATCTTGTCAAAGGATATTTCATGATGTGAGTGAGTAATGGGGCGATAATTTCTCCAAGAGCAGCTGGAGAAGTTAGATTGAGTTTTAATAATAGACAACATATTTTGAATAATATTTCTTATACCCCTAACTTTAATTGGAATATTATTTTTTTTCTAAGTTGCAAGAACATATGTTTTAAGTTCTTTTAATGATAATATGCGATTGTTGTTTAAAAGAGTGGGCGTGATATTTGTTATGCAAATTTAGTGAATGGGTTGTATCTCTTGAAGCTTAATGATCAACCACTGCTCAATGCCGAAATGTTTAGAGTAGAACATCCAAAACCTAAAAAGCAAAAGGTTTCTCATAATTATGAAACATATCTCTGATACCTTATATTATGACATATTTCCTTAGATGGGATTAACAGGCTAGTAAAGGAAGGTCCACTTGGGGTTGTACCTAGTGATGTTTATGGACACCTCTACACACAAGCTCAAGGGGTTTTTGAATATTTTTTCACTTTTATATATGATTACTCGAGATATGGATATGTTTATCTAATGTCAATAAAATCTGAGACTATTGGAAAGTCAAAAGAATTCATGCACAAGCTGAAGAGAAGCTAGATAAGTCTTTGAAAATACTTTGATCCGATCGAGGAGGTGAGTATATCGATACTGAATTCAAAGAATACTTGCTAGAGTATGGTATATTATACCAACTCACTGCACCTGGCACACCTCAACAAACTGGTGTTAATGAAAGCAGAAATTGAACACTACTTGATATGGTTAGGTCAATGGTGAGCTACTCGTCACTTCTAAACTCATTTTGGGGATACACATGCAAACAATGACCTATATTTTGAGTGTAATTCCATCCAAATCTGTCCAAATGACTGCCATAAAATTATGGTATCCATCTAAGTCTGTCCAAATTAATATATAATGAATAAGAGTGCAATTCCATATTTGTAGTGAAATAATATTAGAAATTACTAAGTTGGATATGATAATTAAAGAGTTTGATTATTTATTTAATTTTAGGAGCTTCTAATTATAAGTTTATGGTCCCTGGTGCGTCTTTTAATTATAAAGTTAGTTAGAAATGTAAGTTCGAATTCTTATGGAAAGATGGTAAAAGTTTACCAATATCCAAGGACTAATTTATAAATACTAAATATATGATATTTAATTATTTATAAATTATTTAATTATAAGATAATTGATTAGAGTAGATTTGTCCTTATTTTTATTAGTATTTTAGTACGTTTTTCTATTTGTTTTTGGTATGAGTTGGACGATTTAAGCATGATTCCGTATTTTTATAGTTTCGACTTATTTTACCATATTTTAATCGTAATTGATGAAAATAGGTGATATTTCGTTGTTCTCACCTTATAGCTAGGTAACCGGAAGAGTTCAGCGCGTAATAGATGAAGTTCGATGTTCAAGAATAGGAGAACGAGCTTTCTGGAGAAGCGAGTAGCAAAAGATCGAGAAACAAAGACAGACGCTCTGTCGCGTCGACCGAGACGAGCGTCGACGCGAGCCATGATCCGCGTCAGTCGACGCAAGGCCGACGTACTGCCAACACTATGTTCTGAAGCGTCTATTGAAGAGGCGTCAGTCAACGCAAGGTCGACGCAACTTTTTGAAGCGTCGATTGAAGGGGCGTCAGTCGACGCACGGTCGACGCAATTCTCTGAAGCGTCGATGCAAGCTCGCATCAGTCGACGCACCCGCCCAGCCGATGTGCACACTCAGGCAGTAGCGACGCCGAGCATCAGCGCACGTCATTCGACACACCGTCGACACGACGGCCCAAAATTAGGATTTTAGGGTTTCTTGTGCGCCAAGACTTGCAATATTTATATAAACCCTCCTTATTTCGGATTTTTAGAGAGAGACACAGAGACACACAATACACATGACTACCTAGGCCTTCAATAACAATAATCCCACATCTCATAATGAGATTTGAAGACGGAGATCAAGGATCGAAGAACAACGCGTCCAAAACATCGAATTCGAGTTCGGGATTCAATCTTCGCCCAAGATCAACGTTCAACTCCGGAATAGCTGGAGATTTTTACTGCTTTTACTAGTTACAATAAGTTCTCTAAACTCTTAGTTAATTTCGTAGATTAATTGCTTAGTTAATTTCTTAGTTAATTCTAGTTTTAATAATTAGTTTAATCGTTTCATGCTTGGATATTGGATTACTTTAGTTTATATATGCGACTGATTTATGCTTAATTGTTCATTCTTAGATTCATATGATATATTGCCTAGTGTTAGTTAGTTATATTCATGCTTTTAGATCCGTTGCTTTAAATTCTTAGTTCTTAAGTTTAAGTAGTTTAAATTATTGCTCGTAGTTGATAATTTAGTTAGAATAAGTAGTTTAATTAGTTTTAGTTTAATTATTGCTTTAGTTTATAATGATCAACTCAATCTCTTTTAAAACCCCAATTGTACATGTATTTTATTCTAAGTTCGTAATTTGAGAAAAACATCCGAAAGACCGAATAGTTGTTTCCTCGAGAGACACGACTAGAGTCAAACTCATCACCCTACAAGTACCTCGTACTCTTGCGAGAAAACTGACATGCTTTTAAATTAATTTATTAAAAAGGGGTGCACAAAAGTTTGGATCAATAATTAATGGCATGGAAGTTTTCTAATTGGAAAATTCTTCCTTGTAGATAAAGTTCTCTTAAGGTAGAAGATCAAATTAGATTGAGACTTCGAAATTAAGACAAGCTCTCCCTATTTATCATAAAGGAGGGGAAAGTTTTTTCATACGTATGAATTGAAGAGAAATTTTTTTTTCTCTTTCACCCTCTTATATTGTCTTCTAAGTTTATCTTCAACCCCTTTCATACAACTCTTGTGTATTCATGTGCTGAATAACACACAAGAAAAATACATAAAAATTATAGAATTTATACTTAAGTGCCCACATGCTGCTATCTCAAAGAAGGGTCGAGTAGGAAGATTGTGGTATCTTAGACGGATGATGAAAGTAAAAGAAAACGAAGTACTAGTGATAATTAACAAGATTTTGCGACTTTAGTTTTTGTATAAAACTAATAAGGTACAAATTCATTAAACACCAATGTGATTTAATTATTCACAATATTCTTTTTGATTGAATATGTTATTTAGTTTTTGTGAAAAAACTACGCTTCCACAATTATTTGATCGTATCAATAGGGCTTAAAGACTTAATATCGGCCCCTTTAGCGGTCGATAGTGGGGTCACTAATCCGTATCAATTTCACGACGATGATTAGCAAGCCAAGTAGCGGACGATACTTAGACCACTACTGTGTTATGTTTTCACGGCACCCATTACCGACCCTATTAATGGTTGATAGTGGGATTGCTAATGGGTCAAAGGCGTTACAAAGTGGCCTAGAATCAGAGTTAATAGCCAAGATTTGATTTATACTATATAGGCGCCTAAAAAGCTACATAACTCTTCACCACTTATCATCATCCACCATAGTTGTGTTTAAAATTAGAAGTCTGAGTGAACATGAGAGTGAAATTAAAGAAGAAACACGTGGACCATATAGATTGAAAGATCCACACGCTTCAGGGTCTAGCTTTGTTTCTATTTTTCGTAATGAATGTTAGATGTTTGATGGATTGTTTATATGAAATTATGAACATGTTTGACTAATTTATTTTTATTTTGGGGTTTATATGAATAATGATTGAAAAATATTTGTATAATTCCTTCGATTCGAGTATGATCCCTTTGTCTATTTTTATATTTCGGTTTTATTGGTTCATAGATGCTTGAAAACCAATTTTCTCTAAAAGTGGCGATTCTAAATGATCTTTCAAAATGAATAGTTTGATAAATCATAATTCGAGATATGAGTTTCATCAATAGAATTTCGAACATGAAACACTCTAATCAACAAGACCGAGAGGTTTGGTATTAGTAGTGAACTCATGAAAACCCTTAAATCCTTTTGGAGTTCTAAGTATGATTTCAAATGAACACGTTGTTTTATACCTAGATAGATGATTTAATCACTTCGAGAGAAGTATTATTCTACATTTGTGATTGGATTATAAGCGAGTTGAATCACAATATACTTAATAGATTGAAAAAGATAAATTTCCTAACATCGGAATAATTCTAAACATTTGAATTTCTCAATATTTACAAATTTTACTTTAATCTTTGATAATCTTATAGTTGATAATTTTATTAGTTTATGTTTGTCATTTGTAACGACACAACCCAAATCCATTTTCTATAGTTGAGATAAAACTACATTATCAAAATATATTACTTATTAATATTAAAATCGTCACTTAGTCCTTGTGGATCCGACATTGCTCATTTTACACTACATCTATACCGTAAACTTGCGGTTAGGGAGAGTATAAGAATGATTTTTTTATAACTCGAACCAGTCCCTAGTAAAATAAGGATTCAAGTTATTGGCGCCGTTGCCAAGGACCATTGGGTTTAAATTGATAATAATATAATTGATAAACTAGTCTTAACCTAAACACTTGTTATATCTTTATTGGAGTCTAGATTAGTTGAATTACAAGTGGTGCATGCACACACATTCTAAAGGGGGCCCTTTGGAACCCATCGACCCAGGAATCGAGGCAAATTGTGATGAGAAGTCCAAAAGAGTGAGAGAAGGATGGCTATAAATCTATATAATTTCAATGTCCAAATCCACCAACTCTAACAACAATTTCAAGTGTTGCATGCACAAATGCAATAATACACAACCTCAAAAAAATGCAAAAACGGCTATCCGGACCATATTCCAACCCGTTTCTAAACAAGACCACGGAGGAGCAAATGAATGAGCTATTCAAGCCAACAATTTTGAGTTCAAGACGGGGTTGATAGCAATGTTTCAACAAAATCAATTTGGAGGAAGTGTCACAGATAACTCGAACACGCATTTAGTGAAATTCATGGATATATGCAGGACCATCAAGATAAATGGAGTCCTAGAAGATGCAATACAACTATACTTATTCCCCTTTCATTAAGGGATAAATCCAAGTTATGGTATAACACACTTGACTTTAGAGCCATTGACATATGAAACGAGATGTGTCAAAAGTTTTTACTAAATTCTTTCCACCAAGCATGACATTGAAGTTCAAGAGCAAGATTACATAATTTTTCCAATTAGATGGAGAGACATTACATGAAGCTTGTGAATATTTAGGGAGTTATTGAGAAATTGCCCTCAACATGGTTTTCCCGAAAACCAACAAATTTGATACTTTTACAGTGGTTTGAGAGGGTACACGAAGGTTATGGTAGATGTCTCATCCGGAGGTGCTTTGTCACTTAAAAGAATAGACTGCCCCCAATTTTACTAGGGATTGGTTCGAGTAATAAATACTTGTTTGTGTTTTATACTCTATCTAACCACAAGCGTACGTTGTAGATGTAGTATACGACGAGTAGAGTCGATTTTCACAAGGATCAAATGTTTGATTGAAAGAAAATTTCAAAATATTATTCGTTTATCATTTATCAAACTCCAGAATACTATGAAATTAACTTAATTTTATTAAATATTCACCTAAGCATTTAACCGAACACATAATATTCATAAGAAAAACTGAATAAAATGATAAAACCGTAGGAGATGATGGATTTTATCCTTTAATCTATGTGTTCTTCCTTCGAACTCCCTTCGATCCTCTTTATCAAACTTTGGAGTATTTTTTGGTGGTGTATAACACACGTGGGCTTGATCCAATCTTGGCCCGATGGACTCTTCTCACACTTTCATCAGTCCATTTCTTCATATTTAAGCTCAATCCAACCAAAATGACTTCAAAATCCTATAAAAACAACATAAAACAAACAAACGCGTAATAACATCCAGATAATAGGAGTTAAAGTAAATGGATGTTAAAAGCGTACAAATATTAGTTGAAACCTATTTTAATAAGTACCAATATGTACTAAATATACGTGTTATCAAATACCCCCAATTTTAAATTCTTGTTAATCCTCAAAAAAAGAATATATGAAATAAATACAAGTATGAACATGGCAAAAAAATGATGACAATGTATTTTTTTAGAAGTATCATTTTTCAAAGTATAAACAAAAATGTAAGAAATTAATCGCTACACCCTTTTTACCTTTAATTCTCCTGTTCTGATTAATGATCCTCACATGGGAAAATAATTCGCTCAATCACATGAGTTTATAAAATAGGACGTGTATACGCTCAAATCATATCAATGCACGAACTCTAACATAAGCTTGCAAATTGTCTATCTCCCATGCAAGGTGTGTTTGAAAGACAAGAATCATAAAGGGTCATTATTTTGGTTGTAATGTAGGCTCTTTGGTTATGTATGAAATATTTTCATAAGTGACTATAATATGAAAAAATGTACAAGAATACCACAATTATCCTAACAACTAAAACTTGAAGCTTTTTATGCTTCACCTTAACCCAAGAACCCAACAACTTTGTAAAATCTAGCCTTTATAAAGTAGGCTCTCAACCAAAATCTAAATATATATGTTTTATCCTTTAAGTCGGCTTTTGCCAACTCACAAACTACTATTTATTGCATTTACTCGAAAATTTTAAATTTGCTTATTATTTACTAACTAAAAGATGAAAAGTAGTTTCTAAGTGTAGGCTTAAAACCCTATCGTCAAAGTTCCCTTATTTTTTTAGATCGTTGACACTTATTTACATGAAAATAACTCCCTGAACCCAATGACCAATCCACTCAAGTTAACCAAATTAGAAATTACAACTCTCACTGATGTGGTCTAAATAGTCAGACCTGGATTGGGGTAGACCTGAGTTGAGATAATTAAGGAAGATCTAGGAGGCTAGACCAGTCTAGTCCTTGAGAAGGCCTAACCTGGTCTCCTCAGATGAATTGGACCAGAGATATATCAAAAAGGGGATTACTGCAGCTCAGAAATTGTCCTGACCTGGTATGGACTCTCTACGAAATAATCCTAAGAGAACAGGGCAAGTCTTATACCCTAACCTATGAGATAACATGGAGAGGGAGAGCAGGATCAAGACAGGTCTGGTATCTTGACCTCCTAAAAGGGGACAGGTGGGTCCACTTGTCAGAATTAATTACACAACGACCCATGATTCACGGCCAGTGTTTCCGAGATCCCGGATGGGGTCCCCGCTGAGGAAAACTATAATTACCCCAGCCTCAACGTAGAGAGAGGTATGTCATTCTTGTGCATTCTTTTCTGTGCGCACTAAAACACTCCATAACGCTTATCTGACTTAAGCATCGGAGAGGTTTCCACCGAGAAATCTCCGGTGGTCCTTTTCTGACGTGTTTTTGGGTGCAGGTCAGGCTTACCCAAGGCAAAAGTTCATTTTCAGGCGTAGTCAGGTTTTATGGGTGAAACAATTGACGCCGTCTGTGGGAAGGCGTTCAAAGCTAAGATATGAGTAACACATGGCTTCAGACGGGCTACGATGAAATTTAGTGGGGGAGCTGGGTGGTACTCCCAGTTTCGCCGCACCGTAGGGCATGCAACGGACGACAGGGCCGTCAACGACGAGGCTAGAGGGGGCAGAACCATCGGCAGCAACCAGACTGGGCACCATGCCACCCCCCTCTGGCGGATCCACGCCCGCCGAAGGTGGATCGCTGAACGAAATTTTATTCAGGCAGCTGTCTGAGCTCATTGGAAAAGCCGTGGAAGTGGCTGTGGAGAAGAAGTTTGCGGAGATCTTAAAGCTGCCATCTAAAACACACCCAGCCCGGACAGTTCCACTATTGGAAGCAGAACCGTCGCGCGGCCAGCGCACAGTTCGAACCCCCCTGCAGGACGGAGAAGAAAATTTCTCCACCTCGGACAGTGAAAGGTCGATCCAGGCTAATCCAGGCCTCGCCGAGCAGATGCAAAGTCTGCAGAAAGAGTTAAGAGAATTTAAGAAGAAAATGGCGAGCGTTGATACGGTCCCGACGCGGAGGGGCACACCATTTTTGAGGAGGTCATGCTGACTCAAACTTTTGTGCACCCCTTTTTAATAAATTAATTTAAAAGCACGTCAGTTTGCTCGCAAGAGTACAAGGTACTTGTAGGGTGATGAGTTTGACTCGAGTCGTATCTCTCGAGGAAACAACTATTCGGTCTTTTCGATGTTTTTCTCAATTTACGAATTAAAGTAAAGTACATGTACAATTGGGGTTTTAAAAGAAATTGAGTTGATCATTATAACTAAAGCAATAATTAAACTAAAGCTATTTAAACTAATTATTCAAACTAAATTATCGACTACGAGCAATAATTAAACTACTTGAAATCAAGAACTAAGAATCAATAGCAACGAATCTAAAGCATAAATATAATAACTACCCTTAAGCAGTCGCATCATACGAATCCAAGAACGAATAATTAAGCATAAATCAATCGCATAAGTAAACTAAATTAACCAATATCCAATATCCAAGCATAAAACAATTAAACTAAATAAACTAGAATTAACTAAGAGATTAACTAAGAAATTAACTACTAAATTAACTAAGAGTTTAGAAAACTTATTGTAACTAAAAATCAATGAGAAGCTCCAGCTATCCCGGAGTTGCACGTCGATCTTGGGCGAAGATTGAATCCCTAACGCGAATTCGATGTTTTTGGACGCGTTGTTCTTCGATCCTTGATCTCCGTCTTCAAATCTCGTTATGAGATGTGGGATTATGTTTATTCTAAGCTAAGAAACCCTAGGTAGTCATGTGTTCTCTTCAAAATCCGAAATAAAGAGGGTTTATATAGAAATTGCAAGTCTTGGCGCACAAGAAACCCTAAAATCCGAATTCTGGGCCGTTGCGTCGACGGTGCATCGACTGACGCGCGCTGGTACTCGGCGTCGGTGCTGCCTGGGCATGCACGTCAGCTGGGCGGGTGCATCGACTGATGCGGGCTTGCATCGACGCTTCAGAGAATTGCGTCGACCGTGCGTCGACTGACGCTCCTTCGGTCGACGCTTCAGCAAGTTGCGTCGATGGTGCTTCGACTGACGCTCCTTCAGTCGACGCTTCAGCAAGTTACGTCAACGGTGCATCGGCCTTACGTCGACTGACGCATGTCATGGCTCGCGTCGACAGAGAGTCGACAATCGCGTTAGTCGATGCGACAGAGCGTCTGTCTCTGTCTCTCGATCTTTTGCTACTCGTTTCGCCGGAAAGCTCGTTCTCCTATTCCTGAACATCGAACTTCGTCTATTATGCGCTGAACTCTTCCGGTTACTTAGCTGTAAGGTGAAAACAACGAAATATCACCTATTTGCATCAATTACGATTAAAATACGGTAAAATAAGTCAGAACTATAAAAATACAAAATTATGCTTAAATCGTCCAACTTATACCAAAAACAAATAGAAAAACAAACTAAGAAGCTAATAAAAATAAGGACAAATATACTCTAATCAACTACCCCACGCTTTATTGGTTTGTTCGTCCTCGAACAAACGATAATTTCAAAGTATAACTAGAATGAAAATTAGTTCAAGCAAAGAGTCGTGCTATGCTACATACGTAATTTTGAAAATATAGGTACAAGTCACGCAATGTCAATCACTTGACCATTATTACATTGTCGCTTCAAAATAAAATCATGCTTCCTCACGAAGGAGAATATATATAAGTACGCTCAAAAGCACTCAAGTATTTTCTGCATGGGACGTGTATACACTCAAATCATACAATTACATGCACAATAAATAAGCACCGAAAATCAATCTCTTCTCAATCGCAAATTAAGTGTGCTGTCAAAATTAAGAATCAGAAAAGGTCTTTACGGGTTGTAATGTAAGGCTCTTTGGACGGGAATGGAATATATAAGTCGTGTGGCTAAATAACTCACCCAACCTAATCTAATCAAGAAGCAAATTGCTTCACCTCGTTCAAAAATAAAACCTCACTTAACTCTCATAACGTAGCCTTAAAATATAGGCTATTTCCTAACTCGCAAACCGTAAAACCGACTTGAAACTCAAAAACCACTTAATCACAACTCTATTGCCTCTTAAACATAAGGCCTTAAAATACACAATTCGACTCAAGCCTTTACAAGCGTGTAGGCAATTAATCAACATATCCACCATCCTATCTTTTTCTTTTCTTTTTTTTTATTTCCCCCTTTATTATTTTTTTTATGGGGTATTAATTTTTTCTTTTTTTTTTCGGATGGTGGTCCTTAATTACAAAAATAATAAATTCCTAATAAAAATTTCCAAGACTCAAATAACCAATAAAAATACGAGCTCCTACCCCACGCTTTTAATGGGTTGGTAGGGGTTAATTCAATAACATCACTCATGGCTAAAGGCATGGATTATTTGGCTATGATTGGCTCATTCGGAATTTATAGTGGCTAAAAATATATGTATATGGCCGGAATAGGGTTTTATATGTGCCTTAACTTCATGTTCAAAGTCGACTACACACAGCGGTATCAAAGAGATATCAAGACTGAAAATTATTCAAGCACATGCAATGATGATAATCACTCAGGCTACTCACAGGCTTTTTGCGTGAAAATTTTTGAATTGACGCTGCTTTTAAGGTTTTGCGAAATCGATTGCGTCCAAGTACCATTTTACAATATATAATAATAAATTTTGAAAATTTATGCACTTATGCACGCTCAAAGACGAAAACAAATAATCATACATAGTCAACTTCGACAGGCATGCCATACAAACAAAATTAAGCGTAGAAATAGCGATCAATCACGCTTACAAACTAATGCATTTCAAAATAAAGACATCAAATTGCACTTTAAATATAAACCATATTCAACCACCCCCCTCCCTAAAAACTTGGCAATCTCCTGATTGTCATAAATATTAAAGAAAATAAGAGTATGGGAGATAAGAAAACATCCCTGAAAATTCGATGGTCGAGTCTCTCCAAAAACGCTTTTGCAATTATCCTTCGTCTCAGACCGCGAGACTAGATTGTCTCGAACAAACCTATAAAAATGAACAAAACAAACAAACAAAACATGATTGCGATCAATTGCTACGCGCAAGTGCCCGGTGGCTTTTTGGATTTGAAACGGCCAGATTGCGGCCAACGTCGTAAATGGCTGGGTTGCAGCTCATCCAAAGGTTGCCGGGCTGCGGCTAACTTGGGTCGGATTGCGACCTCGATCGACGAAATCATCGTTTTCCCTCATTGCTGCGGTAAGCGGTAGGTTCAGTGGTTGATCGTCAACGTTAACGCCTCGAGTGGAACTACGATAAGGCCTTGCGGTAGCGAGCTACCGTTATATAACCGTTGTCCAGAATCAATGATTTATCATATTCTCTGCACATCAACACACACATAAACGTACCACGGCAATTGACACAATATAAAAAGATAGAAATAAAATAAAAGAAAATAAAGAAAATAAAATGAAAACTAACTAACGCTTGGGTTGCCTCCCAAGAAGCGCAACATTTAACGCCATATGCTCGATGCAATTACTTGATCAAATTGTAGCTCGTGGTGGGTCCACGAACTCCTTCTTGGTACGGTCACGATTCTTCATATAATCCTTAAAATAAGGCTTAAGTCGATGTTTGTGGACTTGGAATCCCGTCTTTGCACTCTCATTGTAAATAGTGGCGACTCCATACTCATCCATCTATTTTATTAAAAATGGTCCACTCCATACGACTTCAAACTTGGTTAAATCAAACTTACGATCGGAATTATACAGCACTAGTTGATCAACCTTGAACCTCAAATCATCTAACTTCTTCTTCTCCGTCGTCCAATCCTTGCCATTAGCCTCGCCCTTTTTCTTCGTACGTTTAAAATTCTTGTAGGGGTCGAGGGAAACACTTCTTGAACGATTATGAGGTGGCTTCGTCTCTTCTCTTGGCGCAAACTTCGAACGATCTCGTTGTGGTCTCAACTCCACCTTTGGCTCGTTTTCAGGCACGTTCAACTTCATGGGAAATCCATCATCAAATGCCTATACATTATCAAACTCTTCAATCGTGCCGATGCTCAAGAGTTCATTTACGTAAGAATCTACTAAATCAACAGTAGAACATTCGTCTTTTATAAATGGTGCAGGAGTCTTGTGAATATCTTGAAGTGAAAATGTCACCATTTCGCCTAAAACGGACATAGTCGCCCTTCCCTCGTTTACATCGATCACCGTACGCATTTTAGACATGAACGGACGTCCCAACAAAATGGTGTGTTCTCGGTTCTCGCTTTGTACGTCACCAACATCCATAATGACAAAATCGACTGGAACTACTAGCTTGTCTACTTGTACTAAGACATCCTCCACAATCCCCAAGGGTAGCCTTATCGTCCTATCCGCCAATTGTAATTTCATCGTGGTTGGCTTCAGCGGTCCTAGGCCAAATTCCTTGTAAATCGAATGGGGCATCAGATTTATGCTAGCACCAAGATCGAGCATCTCCCTTGCCGTTTGTCCATTCCCGAGAGAAATAGTTATGCAAAATGGTTGCTTCTCTTTAGGTGGAAATGGTTGCTTAAACAAATCACTCACCTCTCTTATCAAAGCCACATGTTGATTTGTAGCCAAACGCCTTTCCTTTGATGCTAGATCTTTGAAAAACTTCACAAATGCTGGCTTGTCTTTATCACCTCTAGCAAGGGGAGGTTAATATTAACATTCTTCAGTAAATTGTATAGCTCCATGAATTTTTTATTCTCCTTGGCCGGACGTAGGCGACTTGGGAAGGGAACATGATCATAAACAGTCAACTTCTTGTGCGGCGAATTTAAGGAATCGATGGGGTCTTCAGTTGCTGTCGATTTCTTTTTCTTCACTGCTCTCGGAGGTTGGGTCTCGGTCTCTTTCTTGTCTCCCTCCTTTCCTAACTCGATGCAGTTATCCACTTCTTTCCCGCTTCTCAGCACATGAATAGCTGAGGCTTATTCTGTTTGGTTTGGAAGAGTATTTTTCTCCTTCTTCAATGATGCCATGTCAGTTGCTAATTGTCCTACCATTAACTCCAATCTTCTTAGTCTGACGAATTTTCAAGAGTGCTTTTGGCCATTCTAGCCATCATCATTCTCGATTCTTTCATATCATCTCGAACTCCCTTCATTTCCTCCTGAACATGTGTGAGGCCGTCTCGATTCTGAATAGTTTCGGCAACTTGGTTTTGTTGCCAGACTAAAAGTTGATCAGTCGACTGAACTGTAGTAGGTGTTTGCATGTGTGGTGGTCTCTGCCCCGAATGTTGTTGATTCGAATAGTG
>BMAC01000564.1:500620-522127 GCA_014905375.1 Phtheirospermum japonicum | reverse complement strand
GAGATTAACTAAGAAATTAACTACTAAATTAACTAAGAGTTTAGAAAACTTATTGTAACTACTAAAATCAATGAGAAGCTCCAGCTATTCCGGAGTTGCACGTCGATCTTGGGCGAAGATTGAATCCCGAACGCGAATTCGATGTTTTGGACGCGTTGTTCTTCGATCCTTGATCTCCGTCTTCAAATCTCGTTATGAGATGTGGAATTATGTTTATTCTCAGCTAAGAAACCCTAGGTAGTCATGTGTTCTCTTCAAAATCCGAAATAAAGAGGGTTTATATAGAAATTGCAAGTCTTGGCGCACAAGAAACCCTAAAATCCGAATTCTGGGCCATCGCGTCGATGGTGCGACAACTGACGCGCGCTGGTACTCGGCGTCAGTGCTGCCTGGGTGTGCGTGTCGGCTGGGCAAGTGCGTCGACTGATGCGGGCTTGCATCGATGCTTCAGAGAATTGCATCGACCGTGCGTCGACTGACGCTCCTTCGGTCGACGCTTCAGCAAGTTGCGTCGACGGTGCGTCGACTGATGCTCCTTCAGTCGACGCTTCAGCAAGTTGCGTCGACGGTGCGTCGACTGACGCTCCTTCAGTCGACGCTTTAGCAAGTTGCATTGACGGTGCGTCGGCCGTGCGTTGACTGACACGGGTCATGGCTCGCATCGACGGAGCATTGACGTTTGAGTCAGTCGATGCGACAGAGCGTCTGTCTCCGTCTCTCGATCTTTTGCTACTCATTTCGCCGGAAAGCTCGTTCTCCTATTCCTGAACATCGAACTTCGTCTATTATGCGTTGAACTCTTCCGGTTACTTAGCTGTAAGGTGAAAACAATGAAATATCACCTATTTGCATTAATTACGATTAAAATACGGTAAAATAAGTCAGAACTATAAAAATACGGAATTATGCTTAAATCGTCCAACTTATACCAAAAACAAACAAAAAAATGAACTAAGAAGCTAATAAAAATAAGGACAAATCTACTCTAATCACACGCGTGATGATGTACCGGCCTCCTATAGATCCCTGGGCTTCGAATATAGTGGGACAACAGACCCTTGGGTTCACCTGAGCCGTTTTGAAATTGCAGCGGTTGTGCACAAATTCTCAGATGCAGTCATGTGTCGGGTCTTCCCAATGACCTTCACTAAATCGGCCCAGCTCTGGTTTAGTTGGTTGCCGCCGCGTTCTATTAGCAACTTTGACGAGTTTAGCTCGACATTTCTGCATCAATTTACCAGTTGAAGGAAATATCAGAAAATGCCACTGGAATTGTTCAGTCTGAAGTAAAAGGAGAATGAGAGCTTGCGTGCATATATCAATCGATTCACGAATGCAAAGATGGAAGTGCCGTCAGCGTCAGAAGAGCTCTTGGTTAACGCCTTAGCACAGGGTCTCATGAGAGGAGAATTCTTCCAGTCGCTGGTAGTGAAGCCAGCACTGAAGTTTGGAGAGCTCTTGGAGCGGGCAGAGAAGTACATTCACTTGGAAGAGGCCTTAAAAATAAAGGAAGAGGGAGACGAAAAGAGACAGGTATGAAAGAGAGGATAGAGTGCCGATAAAGAGGTCCAGGCCAAATCTGGCTGGAGGATGACCTCGCTTTGACAATTACACGCCCCTGGCGACCTCTCAGGGGAAGATCTTGTAGGCAATCGAGAGACATTCCGATCTCAAGTGGCCTAAAACTTACTCTCAGAAGCCGAGAAAGGAAAGGTCTGACCGATTCTGTAGGTACCATAATGAATACCGGCATGATACGAATGAATGCACTCATTTGAAGGATGAGCTCGAGAGAATGGTACAAGATGGGCACCTTAAACAATATGTGAAGATGAGGAGAGAAGAGTCCAGGTCTGGCTACCGCAGTTAGGACCATACCCAGGGAATCAAGCATGAACAAGATAATGGGCGAAATGGCGGAAAATGAAACGACCAGGCCCAGATCATACGAGGAGAAATCCAGATGATCACGGGTGGTGAGTGGGATGAGCACTCTAAACGAACTCAACACAACTACGTCTGAGCTGCAAGAGACCTGATCAGGAAGACGCGAGAGCTGGGACAGATAGCACCAAGTCAGAGCATATGTTTCAGCTCTGAAGACGAGGATGATATCTTGGCTCCTCACATGGATGTCTTAGTCATAACAGCTACCATCGCGAATTACAATGTGAAGCGGGTATTTATTGACACAGGTAGCTCTGCCGAGATCCTTTTATATGATTGTTATCGGCAGCTACGGCCGGATGTGGAATAGGAGGAAGTGACAACTTCATTGGTAGGGTTTGCAGGGCGAGCCTTGAAACCCTTGGGAGCAGGGTAGAGAAAGCACAACTAGAGTTGGCTTAGAGAGAAGAAGGTCTTATGATGGTAGAAGTGGTCCCAGGGGACGATAGCAGAGTGGTGCGCGTGGGAACGACGTTAAGCCCAAAAATCTTGGTAGACCTGGTCCGATTTCTAAGGAGTAATGCGGATGTCTTTGCCTGGTCTCCTCAAGACCTCATGGGTATAGACCCGACGGTTGTTGAACACCACCTCAATATCAGCCCTGGGGAAAAACCAGTGAAGCAACGAAAGTCAAATTTCGGGCCAGAAAAGGAGTCAATCATTGAGGCCGAGGTTGAGAAACTACTGAAAGCTAAGCACATTCAGGAAATATGATTTCCTGAGTGTCTCTCTAACTCAGTACTGGTCCCTAAAACCTAAGACGATTGGCGCTTGTGTATAGATTTTTGCGATCTTAACTGTGCCTGCCCCAAGGATCACTATCCTCTTCCTAGGATAGACCAATTAGTTGAATCTATGTCTGGCTGTGAAATATTAAGCATGATGGACACCTCAAAAGGCTATCACCAGATCAAGCTCGCAGAGGAGGACTGGAAGCGGGTTTGTTTTATAACCCCAAAAGGAACGTACTGTTACGTGGTCATGTCGTTTGGGCTCAAAAATGCAGGTGCCACGTATCAGCGACTAGTGGATAAGATGTTTAAAACGCAGTTGGGGAGGAATATGGAGGCATACGTGGATGACATGTTAGTCAAAAGCGTGAAAGCAACCTCGCACGTAGATGATCTGAAAGAAATTTTATACCTTGAGGAAATACAAGATGAAGCTCAATCCCAAAAAGTGTGCATTTGGGGTCAGAGCTGGCAAATTCCTAGGGTACATGGTTACTGAGAAAGGGATCGAGGCCAACCCGGAAAAGGTAAGAGCCATCATGGAAATGCAGGCACAAAAAAATGTTAAGGAAATGCAATGCCTGACAGGTCGAATTAATGCCTTGAGTAGGTTCGTCTCCTGCTCAGTTGAAAAAAGCTTGCCATTCTTCCAGGCCTTACGGAAAAAGGCTCGATTTCAGTGGAGTGATGAATGTGAGGAAGCTTTCCGGATGTTAAAAGAGCACCTAGCCGGTATGTCATTACTCACTAAGCCCCTCCAGGATGAGCCTTTAATTTTATACCTATCAGTAGGACAACAGGCCATCAGCTCTGTCTTGCTTAGAGGGGAAGGCAAAATACAGAAGCCGGTGTATTATTGGAGTAAGGTACTGCACGATGCTGAAGTTCAGTATGTAGAAGTGGAACGAGCAATGATGGCACTGGTTGGTACAACGCGCAACTTGCGGTCATACTTTCTCTCACATAACATAATAGTGCGGACTAACCTACCGTTGAAGGCTATCATGGACAAACCAGAGGCTTCAGGGCGGCTGGTCAAGTGGATAATTGAGCTCAGCGAGTTCGATATAACCTTTGAGGCCAGAATAGGTATTAAGGCTCAGGCATTGGCTGACTTTGTGCAGGAAATGACCAGCTCTCCCGAGGACGAAAAAGAATGGATAATTTTTACGGATGGCTCAGTAGGAAACCAGGGCTGTGGTGCAGGAATAGTGTTAATCGACCCAACAGGTGTGGCTACTGAATACGCAGTACGAATGAACTATGCTCTGTCCAATGACGCGGCTGAATATGGGGCCCTTTTGAGAGTAGATCAAATGGTAAAAGATGTGGGGCAGAGCGGGTATGCGCAAAGGTTGATTCGCAGCTGGTGTGTAGACAAATAAGTGGTGATTTCGAGATAAGAGATGAACACATGCAGAGATATCTATCTCGGTTCAAGGAACTAGCCAAAGATGTGAAGGCTCTGACTGTCCTTCAAATCCCTAGAGAAGAAAACACAAGAGCGGATTATTAGGCTAAGGTGGCTAGTTCAGCTGTGGATTGCCAGGAGAGAGTGATCACTTTGTTGATGGCAGATCAAGAATTCGGAAAAGAGCAAGTATGTTCGGTGGATGAAAGAGAGGACTGGCGTTCACCCATCAAAGCATATCTAGAGAAGGGAGAGCTTCCAGAAGATAAGAAGGAAGGAGTGAAGGTGAGAACCAGGTCTTCCCGATTCTGTTTGATCAGAGGGACGTTGATTCGACGAGTATTTGGGTGGCCTTTGTTGTGGTGTCTGAGCTTAGACGAGGGTACCCATATCCTCAAAGAAATCCATTAGGGCTGCTGTGGTAACCATATGGGAGCAAGGGCCTTGGCCAGTAAGATAATGAGAACTGGTTATTTTTGGCCATCGCTGCGGAAAGAGGCTGAGCACTTTGTTAGGAGATGTGAGAAATGCTAGAAGATGTCTCCCTTGAGTCACCAACCAGCAGAGGAGCTCATGACAATGAGCTCTCCCTGTCCCTTCGCGAAGTGGGGGATAGACCTGGTCGTCCCATTCCCAATGGCTCCAACCCAGAAGAGATTTTTAATTGTAGCCATCGATTACTTTACCAAGTGGGTGGATGCCGAAGCTCTGGCAAAAATAATGGAAGAGGCGGTGATGGGCTTCGTCTGGAAAAATATCGTATGTCGATTTGGCACTCCAAGGGTCATCGTCTCGGATAATGATACCCAGTTCATGGGAGCCAAAATCAAGGTTTGGTGCACTAAGATGAAAATCCAACAACACTTCACATCTTTTTACCACCCGTAAGCGAACGGACAAGTTGAAGTGACCAACCGCATCCTTGTCAAGGAATCAAATCACGCTTAGAGAGATCAGGGGGTAAATGGGTGGAGGAGAAAAGTCTGACGCTCTGGGCTTACCGCACCAATCCTAAGGAAAGCACGGGTGAAACCCCCTTCATCTTGGTTTATGGCATGGACGTCGTCATCCCCGCGGAGATCATCCTTGAAACCCACCAAATACAGAACTTCGATGAAAATCAAAATGACGCATTGGTGCGGGACGCGCTAGATTTAATCGAAGAGAAAAGAGACCAGGCAGCGGTCAGGATGGAGCACGTGCAAGGACGAATTAGGGAAGCTTATAACAAGACAGTCCGACGGAGATATTTCTTGGTGGGAGACCTGGTCTTGCGACGGGCTGATCTAGGAAAAACTAAAGGGAAACTGGAGGCTACATGGTAGAGACCATTTCGGGTTACACAGGTCTTAGCGGGTGGCGCTTACAAGTTGGACGAATTAGACGAATTGAGATACCGCGCGCATGGAATATCTCGAATTTACGTAAATTCTATGTGTAATATGATCTTACAAAGTTTATTTATATAACGATTATGCAGGTTCATTCTTGTTTGCTAACTAGTGGATTTCTCTAAAGCCAGAATTGGCTAAGGGCGGATGCCCCATTTTCCTGACCTGATTGTAAGTTTAAGCCAGAATTGGCTAAGGGTGAATGCCCCATTTTCCTGACCTGATTGTCAGTTTAATCCAGGATTGGCTAAGGGCGGATGCCCCATTTTCCTGACCTAATTTGTAGATGAAGCCATGATTTTCTAAGGAAGGATGCCCATGCAAATTCCTGACCTGATTGTCAGATGAAGCCAAGATTGGCTAAGGGCAGATGCCCATGCTAATTCCTGACCTGATTGTCAGACGAACCCAGGATTGTCTAAGGGCGGATGCCCATGCAAATTCCTGACCTGATCGTTAGATGAAGCCAGGATTGGCTAAGGGCGGATGCCCAGGCAAATTCCCGACCTAATTGTCAGATGAGGCCAGGATTGGCTAGGGGTGGATACCCCATTTGCCTGACCTGATTGTCAGTTTGAGTCAAACTCGGTTAAGGATTTCCCAATCTTCCTGAGCTGATTGTCATCCTAAGCCATGAGAGGCTAGGGGCGGATGCCCTTGAAAACGCTTGACTTAATTGTCAGTTTAAGCCAAGTCTGGCCAAAGGCGGATGCCCCAAATTCTCCAGACCTGATGGTAAGTTCAAAAGCCAGGATTGGCTAAATTTGAAAGCCCTAATTTGCTCGATTTGGTTAAACATATATAACAAGAATTAGCTAAAAGATTGGCCAAAATTCTCGAAGAAAAAACTCTTGCATTCATCACAAAGATTTATGGCAATACAGTAATGGGAAAATGCATACACCTTCTACTAAAGAAACACTGGCGAGTTTGATTACAAGTGTAGAAAATAAGCATAAAATGCAGAAAAACACAGAAAACATTCATCCATGAGACGCAGAAGCTCTTCGATCAGAGGCTAGAATTCACCGGACACGCCACAGCTCACGCTCACTCTCGTGGTAGCACTGACGATACTTGTCAGCCCGTTAAGAGATGACATGAGCCTCGCCGGTGGTAACCGTCAGCCGGTTTACTGATTCTGTCAAATCAGCCTTCTCCTCCTGCAGTTGACGGTTCAGCTGACGGAGCTCAGCCCACTCTCGCTTGTAGTGGCACTTCTTCTGCCTTTTCTGCTCCAGGAGCCAGCACATGTAGTTGATTTTCTCCCGGAGAGCAGACAGTTTGTCGGAGAGTTTGAAATTTTTGACAAACATAGAAAGATTTTTCGTTTCACAGTGTCGAGCTCTTCAAGCAGGGAAGGAGAAGCCATTGTGGAAATTGAAAAGTAGTAAATCATAAACGCACGTATATAAAGAATAAAGAGGCACGTGCCAAGGAATAAAAAGTACTAGGATTTCTGAAAAATCAGGAAATCCTAGAATCCCAAGAGTCATTACAAGACAAAAACAGTTATTATCATTTAAAGATTGTTCAGCATACAAGTTCAGAAAGAAAAAATAAACAGACTAGCCACACAGGAAAACAAACAGTTCTGACTAAAAGAAAACAAAAGGTGCTACTCTAGACCTAGTTCTCAGCATCCAGCTCCTCGGCCAACTGCTCCACACCATCTTCTGCTAGGGTGCCCGGTGAAGCCTTGCCCGACAGCTCACCCAGAACTGCAATGGTCGGGGAGGGAGTAGATGCAGGAAGGGCTAGAGCCTGGTCTGGTTGAGACTTCTCTTGTGCAGGAGAGTGGAAAAGGGTGAGGACGTGCTCAGCAAACTCAGCTGCTCCGGTAGTATGTAGGTGCTCTCTCTCCTGAGCAAAAGTGAAAGACGTGGACTCGGGGGGAGTCTCCAGAGGCAGCACTCGATCGAAAGGAACCTCGGGATGGCCTGAGGCCCACTTGGCCTGCTCATCCAGGGCAAAGTAGTAGTAACCCATTGGCTCCAGAATGAGCAATGAGTAGAGATGCTTGGACCCCAAGAAATCTTTCTGGGCCTCCTCCCTAGCGAGATGGACTAATCTCAAACCCTTTTCAGAGTTTAAGAATTCAGTCTCCCATCCTTCTCTTGCTTTCGCCAGGGTTTCGTCAGCTAGGCTCCACGCCTCGGCCAGAGCCTCATCCCGTGCCTCAAAACGGGCCATCTCTACTATCTTGGCCTGGGATTTCTTCACCTTGGCCAGCTCGCCCCTTTGCTTTTTTAGCTCAAACCCTCGCTCCTTCGCAGGAGCACAAAAACGCTGCTCCTTCTCGCGCAGGTCCTTGTTCTCCTTGATCACGTCAAACTGGATCATGGATCTTGCGGCCCGAGTGGCCAGGACAGCCCTCTTGGCTTTAGCATAATTATAAAAGGAGGGATTAATACACAAACCAAAGATAGAAAAGGGAGAAAAAAGAGAAAGAAGAACTTACCCGAGCCTCATCCTGGCACAATGACTCCAGAAGCTCGCGGTCGCTCATCTTCTTCAAGACCCGCAAGTCTGATGATGAGCATTTCCCACTCACATGCCGGAGCGCCACATCTCCTGAGAAATTCAGAATTGCAGTATTGGTTGAAAGGTTGGCGCTGCGGGTGATGGGTGCCATGACTGAGGGAGCGCGCCCGCCCCGAGCTGTTCTAGGCCCCTTGGCTAAGGGAGTATCATCCTCCTCAAATTCAAATGTGGGGCTCCTCGCCGCTGTAGGGAAAGGAGGTAACCAAGAAGGGCTAGAGCTCGGTACTAGAGAAGGAGTGGAGCCCTGGACTTGGGAGGAGGAACCCATTTCCTGAGTCCCCGGTTCTGGAGCTGCTGCCATCCCTTGCTTGCGGGATGCAATCATTTGGCACATCATCCTTGCTGAAAAAGAAAACGAGAAGATGATAAGAAACTTATGAAAAAAAAGTATCAAGGACAGACCAGGATAAAAATGGGTTTTACCAATCTCTTGGGTCAAAGGACCTGTCTCCTCTCGCTCGTTGAAAAAGTCTAAAACATAAGGTAGGAGGAGTTGAGTTATGTGAAGAGGGTTATCATTGAGAGTGGAGATAATATTTTGTAACCGGGAAGACCTGTCTCCCACGGACAGATGAGGCTGATAAGGTAATTTCTCGATGGGTTTACGGTCGAAACCCCAGTCTCCATCGCAGCACATAAACATGAACTTCTTCCTTCATGCTTTGTTGGAAGAAGGGAGCCCATGCAGAAATTGGACCCTAGGTCTGGCGCTTAGATAGAAGCAACCAGGAGGGGAGCTCTTGACTTGGTAGAGCTGGTAGAAAGTCTGGGCTGTAGGGTCCAGACCAGCGTAACGCATGGCTAGATTATACCAACCTATAATTCTAAAAGAGTTGGGGGTAAATTGAAAAATAGGGATTTTGTACATCCCGGTGATTTCTAGCATCAAGGGGTTTACGGGAAGCCCCAAACCCGCCTGGAATTGATCGATTTAAAAGGTCAGGCGGCCTTGCGGCGCTTGGCACGCCAGAATACCCAACGGAGGGCTGTATGGGTCAAACTGTTTGTGGAGTTTATATTTATGGCGAATCTCTTCGATTGATCTATCACTAAGAATAGTAAAGATTTTAGGGTGATCTTGGACAGGAGGATATTCTAGTGACGACGATGAGGAAGTGGCGGCCGTCGCCGTCGGAGAGGAAGACAACGAAGATGGAGAGGCTAACGCCACTCTCTCCGGAGAGGCAGACGACGAGGATGAGGAAACTAACATCGCCGGAGACGAAGAAGTAACATGAGGAGCATCGTGAGGACATGATGACCTTGAAATTATTGAAAAAGTAATAGGAAATCGAAAAAGTGCCTGGTATTTGAGGGTGGTCGGAAAAGATGAGAAGACTGAATTTGCTGGGTTGATAGAGAGAAAAACGGAGCTCGAGAGTTTTTGAAAAAGTGAACATTAAAAGTGAAGAAGAGAGAGAGAGCGGCGATAATAAAAGTAAGGAAATAATTTCAAAAATAGAAATCGAGGAAAAAGCGGGATCTAATGGGATCCCCGCATTTAATGCTTGGCAGATGAACAGTACCCTAGGTGATGAGCTGGAATGCCAACCGTTGTGGGGTAGGTCACACGCCTCTGACTTGTCAGTGGTACAGTACTTAGTAAGACATGCAGACGTGATGACCGTTTCAGGATATGGAACGGCACCACTAATGCCAATGATTAGATCTGGTTGCCAAGTGGATTTTTAGGGATTCGTGCAAGTACGAGAAAAAGAACGGGCAGGTGGGACTTCATTTATTCCCCGAGGGCCCTGAAATTCTGCAGCTCTACCCTAACCATTTCGGGGGAAGGAGTTGATGTGGCCTAAATAGTCAGACCTGGATTGGGGTAGACCTGAGTTGAGATAATTAAGGAAGATCCAGGAGGCTAGACCAGTCCAGTCCTTGAGAAGGCCTGACCTGGGCTCCTCAAATGAATTGGACCAGAGATATATCAAAAAAGGGGATCAATGCAGCTCAGGAATTGTCCTGAACTGGTATGGACTATCTACGAAATAATCCTAAGAGAACAGGGCAAGTCTTATACCATAACCTATGAGATAACATGGAGAGGGAGAGAAGCATCAAGATAGGTCTGGTATCTTGACCTCCTAAAAGGGGACAGGTGGGTCCACTTGTCAGAATTAGTTACACAACGGCCCATGATTCGCGGCCATTTTTTTCGAGATCCTGGATGGGGTCCCCGCTGAGGAAAACTATAAATACCCCAACCTCAAAGCAGAGAAAGGTATGTCATTCTTGTGCATTCTTTTCTGTGCGCAATAAAACACTTCATAACGCTTATCTGACTTAAGCATCAGAGAGGTTTCCACCGTAAAACCTCCGGTGGTCCTTTTCTGACGTGTTTTTGGGTGCAGGTCAGGCTTACCCAAGGCAAAAGTTCATTTTCAGGCGTAGTCAGGTTTTCTGGGTGAAACACTCACAACTCACAAAAATTTGAGAGCATCAAATGAGCTCATAGCTAACAAAGAATGAGAATAAAAATCTCAACGGGTTTAACTATGGATTGATTGATTTTTAGTAGTTTTTAAAAAACTTGCCTAAATTATTTTTAAGTCTTTTGTACTCTGAGATAGAAACCAGAGAAAGTTATAAAGAGATACATACACGATAGATAATCATACAAGATTTCTCACAAGACACATCATTTTTCAAAAAAAAAAAATCCAAGGTGATGTATGGATGTGTTTCCATCATGATTTCCAATTTCTAGTGGGGGACAACAGGACAGGAAGGGCCCCCGCAAGCGCAGGTGGGGGGACAACTGAGACAGGAAGGGGGTAGAAGAGCAGAGTAGTGGGGAGTTGTTGGGAATAATAGGAGAAGGATAAATATGATATCGGGCGGACCAAAGGATGGAGACTCAAAAAACGCGAGAAAACGGCATGTGAAGGTAGCTCGCTCGGGACTATTCAAAGTTGCTGCTATTAATAAGCGACCGCAGGTAGCTGGACCAATTATTTCTTTTAGCCCCAGTGAACGATGAGGCTTTCAGGTCAATCATAATGATGTACTGGTGATTGAGGTAGAGGTGACGGGATATAATGTTGGAAGAGTATTCGTGGATAATGGGAGCTCGGTTAATATCCTCTATTAGGCGTGCTTGGATCAGATGAGTTTGGAGGTAAAGAAGCGAGCTGCGGGTGGCGAAGAAGTTAAAAGTTTTTGAAAATTAAGGCCATTTCGACTTACAACATCATACTAGGGTGATCTGCCCTCAATGAGTTTCATACAGTCACTTCTACTTACCACATGAGTGTGAAGTATCCTGCAAAAGATAAGGTCGGCAAAGTGATATCAGAACAGCAAGTTTCTCGATTTTATTATCAGATGATCGTGCGGAAGGGGATGAGTGAATGAAAGTGGGAACGGAGCACTGATGTACAAGAGGGAGTACTCAGCACTAAAAAATAAAGGGAGGAGGAAAATTCTATTAGACCTCATGAGGAGCTTATTGAGATTGAGTTAGAAGATGGTAGACCAGAGTACACTACAAGGATAGGTAACCAGATGACGGAAAATATAAGGGCATAGCTCGTTGCTATGTTAAAATAATTTTGAGACATTTTTGCTTTTAGAGATGAAGAATATCTGGAGTATCTCCTGAGGTCGCGCAACATCACCTAAACACCGACCCGGATGCAAGGGCTGAGGCATAAAAAAAGACATTTCAGAGAAGAGATAGATAAGGCGATAGAAGAGGAGGAGCAAAAATTATTAAAGGCTGGGCATATTTGGGATATTCAATCTTCGGAGTTCCTGTCCAATTTAGTCATGGTGCCGAAGCCAAGGAACAAGAAGAGTATGTGTGTTGACTTTTGCTAGCTGAACAAGGCTTGTCCAAAAGATCATTACACACTGCCGTGCATTGATCAGCTGGTGGATTCAACTTCGGGATGCGAGCTGCGAAGTATGATGGATGCATCTCAAGGGTATCATCAAATCCCACTATCTAAGGAGGATCAACCTAAGGTGAGCTTTGTCACTCGATGGGTAAGTATTGCTTTGTCTCCATGCCGATTGGGTTGAAAAATGCAGGGGCGACCTACCAAATATTGGTGGACAAGATGCTTAATGACCTGTTGGGGTTAACTATGGAGGTGTACGTGGATGATATGTTGGTGAAGATCAAGAAAGAGGAATCACGTGTGGGGGATCTGAGGAAGGCCTTTATCATATTAAGGTTGTATATGATGCGATTAAACTCAAAGAAGTGTGCTTTTAGGGTTCGGTCAGGTAAGTTTTTGGGATATATGGTAACAGAAAGAGGCATTGAAGTAAACCCAGAGAAAGTGTGAGCTATCATGGAGATGCTCCACCTTCAAACGATGAGATATTTACAAGTGTTAACAACTCACATAATAGGGTTCAGTCGGTTCATATCCAGGACAACCGAGAAGGGTTTTTCCTTTTTCAGGACTTTGAGGAAGAGGTATAAGTTTGAGTGGACTAAGGAAGTTGTAGAGGATTTTGACAAGATCAAGGAATATCTGGACGACATCCCACTATTGACGAAGCCCATGCCAGGGGAGGACTTAATTATTTACATATCAGTTGGAGGGGTTGCATTAAGCTTGGTGCTAAACAGGGAAGAGGCTGGTATTCAAAATCCTATCTACTACATCAGCAGGATGCTTAGAGGAAAAGGAAGTTGCGACCTTTTCTTGGGTCACAGGGTCAAAGTATGAACAAATCTAGTACTCAAGCAGGTCTTAAGTAATCCAAATGTATCTAGGAGACTGCTGAAGTGGGCAGTAGATCTCAGTGAGTATGATGTGGTATATGAGCCGCGGAAAAAATCAAGGCACAAGTATTAGCAGAATTTTTATAGGAAATAGTGCATTCCGAGGAGAAGGAAACTAAACAAAAACCATGGTTCTTACATGTGGATGGATTAACCATAGCGACTGGCACAGGACTAGAAGTTATTTTAACTTTTCTTGAAGGGGAGAACTTCGACTTCGCGGTAAAGCCGGGGTTTAAGCCTCAAACAATGAAGCTGAATATGAGGCATTATAACAGGGAATCAAGATGGAAGGCGACCTAGGAGTAAAGCATTTGAAGGCGTATACAGATTATCAGCTGGTAGCTCACCAATATGATGGGTCTTTTGAAGTAAGAGAGGATCATATGCAGGAGTATTTTGAAAGCTTAAGCACGTAATAACTCAATTTGAAGAGTTCAAGTTAGAGCACCTACCACGAGATGAGAACAAAAGGGCGGATTAGCTCGCCAAGATGGCAGGAGCATTGGGGACTTGCAACACGAGAATTGTTACTTTGATGGAACTATCTCATAGCAATCTGGAAAAAGGAAAATAGGTGATGGAAATAGAAGAAGGTGGAGATTTGCGAGCACCGATTCGGGAGGTTCTTCATAAGGCGACGACAGGAAGATACAATTATCTACCAAGGAGGCCATGATAGCGGCTCCATTTTATTTGATGAATGGGAACCTATATAAGAGATCTCACTTTGGACCATACATGAAGTGCGTGTCGTGAGAAGAAAGGCTAGAAGTACTGCAGGAGATACATAATGGGTATTGCGGGGATCATACGTGAAGAGTAGGACGTTGGTCGGAATGGCCTTGCGAGATCGTTTCTTTTGGCTAGGAATGAAGGGGATGGCTGGCGAGCTCGTGATAACTTATAAGAATTATCAAATGCACACGCCCATAATCCATGTGCCGGAAGAAGACATGATGGTGATGAGCTCGCCCTGCCCATTTGCACAATGGGTTATTGACATAGTAAGGCCATTGTCGAGGATGCCCTTTAAAAAATCTTTACCTGGTGGTTGCAGTGGATTACTTTACGAAGTGGGTGGAGGTCGAGGCTGTGACTAGCATAGCCGAGCATATAGTAATTAACTTTATATTTAACAGTAATTTTTGCAGGTCTGGCATGCCACAAGTATTAATCTCATACAATAATGCTTAATTCAATGGGCACATAATGCAGGATTGGTGCAAAACAATGGGGATGAAATATTGATTTGCTTCAGTAGCACATCCCCAAGATAACAGGCAGGTTGAAGTTACTAATAGGATTATTGTGCAGGGAATAAAGTTGAGGCTAGAAAGAATAGGGGGACTATGGCTTGAGGAGCTATCCTCAGTTTTGTAGGCTTATCGAACAACCCCGCGAACTACCACAAGAGAATTAACCTTTAGCTTAGTTTAGTATAGAAGCTGTCATCCCAGAAAAAATAGTGGGGTGACCACATCACCTGGAAACTTTCAATGTGAATAAAATGAGCGATTGGCTGGGAGAGCTTTAGAAATAATTGAGGAAATAAGAGATAAGGCAGCAGTACATGTAGAAAAATACAAGCAAAGGATTCAGGCGGCGTACAACCAACGAGTGAAGAGGAGGCGATTTCAGGTTGACGATTTAGTATGGAGGCGTGCATATGCGATATATACCACATGGTTGAACCCTAATTGGGTAGGACCATTCAAGGTGCTAAGGTACTAAAAAGGGGAGCATATGTGTTAGAAGATGAGGAGGGAAAGATGGTACCAAGAAGCTGGAATATTTTCAATTTAAAGAAGTATTATGCCTAACTACTGAGGAGATGGTCGGAGTTTTAGAATTATGGGTTGACGCTTCTATTAGGTTGGCGATGGATTATGATTTTTATAGATATGTGCGGATGCTTGTTTAAGTCGGATTTGGATTATGGTTCATGATTTTTGATAAGCTTTTTATGAATATGGGTTGACGCTTGTTTAGGTTAGCGATGGATAATGGATTATGATTATGGTCTTTATGTTTTTTATGAATATGGTCTTTATGGTTTTTATGGTTATGGGCTGACGCTTTTATAGGTCGATGATGGATATGATTTTTATGGTTATGTGCTGACGCTTTTATAGGTCGGCAATGGATATGGTTTTTATGGATATGGGTTGACGCTTTCACTAGGTTTGCAAATAGTTATGGTTTATGGTTTTGTATAGTTTCTTATGGATAGGGGTTGATACTTGATTAAGTCTAAAATAAGTTCATAGTTATGTATATGTGGGACTAACTATCTATGTGTTCTAGATAGTGCGAACTGAATATGTTTATATGGTTATCTGATTATGTGACTGACCTGTCTTAGGTCGGACAAATGGTTATATGGTTTCTTTTGACATGTGTATGATGTGATTTATATGGTTAAAGTAGTTTATTTGGTTCAGTTTTACTTGGTCTTTATGGGTTGATATGGTGTGATTTAATGTGGTTTGGTATGGTTTAATATTGTTTTACTTGGTTTTGTATGCAGTGGTTTTTTGGCTGACTTGTATCAGTTTGGCGGTAATTTTATGATAAACTTTAATAAGATGACGCTTGCATAAATTGGAAAAGATTTTATGAATGTGGTATGGGCTGACTGATTGAGTCGGTAAGGGTTATGGTGTTGTGACCTTATATGGGGGTTCAAGGATAGCAGGTTTTATGGTTATGAGGCGATGCTTAAGTAGTTATTTCAGGGTTATGGTTTTTCTAAGGCATGTATACAACTTTGGGTTTTTATTTAATTGTTCAATTGGATAATGGTTTTGATGATCGCAGGTTTTATGGTTAACTTGATGGCATTTGAGGTCAAAAGATAAAGGTGTAAGTATTCATAAACTATGATATGGTTTTTATCCATGGAAAGCTAAAGTTACTTGTGCATGAAAAATAAAGTTTAATTACAAAAAGGTGATGGTTTTACAATAATAATACGATACAAAGCATATTAAGGAGCAGTTGGTGTAGTGTGGTGGATGATCTCGTCTAGTAGAACATCAAGCTCGGTGCTAAGACCAGCGTTGACTACTGCCTAGGCTGTGCACTTGTTTCAGTAGATGCCCTTTCTGTCTTGACCAAGGTCGCCCATCCATAACTCAAAAGGAGGTAGATCTGCTTCCAGCTTTTTCTCATCTAGTTAGAAGTTGATACCAACCTCTTGGATCTGCTATTTAGCTTGCTCGATGGTTGTCTGGAGATGCAACTTTGCCCGCTTGCCACCCTTCTGGAGGAACGTCGTGGTATGGAGGTAGGTCATCATGAGACTTGTCCTGTATGCTGTAATGAAGCGACAACATACTTTGCTTCTCAAAAAGGTGTGGCGCCCTTCCTCGACTCTGCGAGCATGAGCTACGTGCACCTCCCTCTTGTTTTCTCACAGGAGACTATCTACCTCTGCCTGATGCCTAGAGAGCTCGACTGCAGTTTCAGACTTAGTCATTTCGAGATCATGCCGAAGATATTAAGTTCCTTCTCATGAGTTGTTACCTGCCGGTGAGCCTCGTCCAGTTTACCCTGAGTTAGTGACAACTGCTTGGTCTGCCTGTGCGCCTGGGCTTCTAGTTCGCTGGCTGCTTTTTTCCATTTGTCCAGCGACTCCTGCTCAGCATTGACAACTAGTAGATGACTGGATAGAGAGGCCACGATGGGTTGAAGTTGTGTTAACATATGCGAGTTACAAGTTAGAATTATGTTGAAGTGTAGGTTAGAAGGTTGAGGTTTTAATGAAAGTTACCTGAGAAATATGCACGGACATCAGGGCCACGTGATCCGCTATGTTGAGGGTTGCCAGATGTTTTTTATCTGGGGTCAACACTTGACCCTGGAGGAAGAGCTGAAATTGATCAGCATCACCACAGTTTAAGAGGCCGTCGGTCAGGATTGGCGAGCTCGAGATAGATGCCCCTTGTTTGCGTCGGCGTTTAGAGCGAGGAGATGAGGACCGAGCTCAAGATCGTCCATGCACAACCTTCTTCTTTTTCCTCTTGCCTACCGAAGTATGCAAAGGCAGCTGGCCATCGGTGGTATCACCGACCTCCACCGGTAGATCTCTCGCCGCGAGGGTAATCTATATTTCCTCCTCAGTGTTTGCGGTCGGGGCCGAGGAGGTGACAGCTGGATTTGGATCTGGTTGGGCAACCATTGCACCCTTTGAGCTGGACGAGCTAGCGAGCACGAATTGCTTTGCAGGAAAGGGGATGGTTAGTATTCGTTATAGTATGAAATGAATAATAAGGGATCTAAGGAGTATCAACATACAAAATTCATACTTTTTCATCCTCAGAGGTCGGTAATTAAAGCCAATAAAAGAATATACCCTTTCGGACTCGGTAAGATCTACCACGTCGCAGGGGAATTTATTCCACTCGTCAATCAAATCTTTATATCTTTGGTGAATGGAGGAGGGTTTTTTCCTCATGATCACTGGCTCTTGAGGAGGGGTCACCTCCTACCACTCGGTTGGGATGTGCAAATGCTTGCGGGAGCGAAGGAAAAAGATTTTCGATCGCCATTCATGAACTTTGAAAGAAGAGCGAACAAGAAAATGCGCCTTTTGGCGAGAAGAAAGGTAAAAGTTACCCTTATGGTTTTTTATTCCGTAGCAAAAGGAAAGGAAATCTACATTTGGCTCTACATTATAAAATCTACATAGTATTATATAGTGAGTGATGAATCTGATGGAGTTAGGGGCCGTTTGGAATAGGGGGACTCCATTTTTTTTTTGGTTATGGAGACCAGAAGAGGGTGCGTTGGGAACCTAATCTTTGGGTTTATATGGTCTTCAAAAATTGTAATATGATTAGGGGAGGATTGTTGGGGTCATTCATGCCGGCCTGAGGCTTGACAAATTGCATAGTGTTAGGAAGGTGGAGACTCTTAAGGAAAGCTGGTAGTAGATTAAGGTTGGGAAGGACCCAGGAGTTTTCTATAGTAACCCTGGTACTTTGGGAAAGAGTGGGTAGGTCGGCATGAGTAGATGGTGGAACGATAGTTATTGGGTTAGTCAAGAAGAGATTATGGTCGGTTGAAGGATGAGTAGCTCGCAATTGGGGTAGAGGGATAGATTCAGGGATTTCCTTGGTTAAAACCCTAGTTTGGGCTTCTAGTTTGGCCCAAGTAGGGCTCCCTTCCGGTTCACCTATGATACCGGTTCTTGGTTTGATTTACGTTTTTCCTACTTTTTTTTTCTATTTAGGGGAATTTCTGCAGATTCAGTTTCGGAGGAGATTTCTCGGATAGGAGTTGAGTTTATGGGGGAATTAGGGTTTTGAGAATCAGATTCAGAGGATGCTAGAAACAACACGCAACAACAACAAAATAGAAAATTGGGGGAAGGGGAAGAAAAAACGTGTTTAGAGTGCGTAAAATTACAATTTAAATGGTAAAATCAATGCAGAGCAGTAAATTGGATTAATAGAATTGGATGGACTTACCCATGATAGCGCAGATTGGAGGGATTTTCTGAGCTAAATTTCTTGATCGGGGAAGAGAAGAAGTTCTTACTGAAAAAATTTCGAGGTTTTTACAATGGCGTATGGTGAAATGGCGTGTGATGAAATGTTTCTTTTGTTTTGTTTAACAGAGAAAGGTAGGTTAAAGGACGGATGAATTGGGAATGGCGCCCAAGGTAAGTAGGGTTAATCGCTGGCCTTTCATTTTCTGGCCCACTATAATATCTTATTACGAGGAAATGGGCACGAGACATGTGTCCGACACAATGGCAGTAAGAAAATAATGTTCTAGAGTTTGACGTGTTTTTGACGGTTTGAGCTTTTACCAAGGGGCGCGTGTTGACCTTTGGAATACTAGTGTTTACATTCAACTTGATTTCCTACCTCAATTAAGTGGAATGTGGGGATTAATTGATACGACATCCAATATTCAGGTTGGCATGCACGTGGGTTTTAGGTCTATAAGGCGACCTCTTCTTTATGAGGGGCGAACTCTCCTATATAAGAGCTAACTGTGTATAGGGGTGGCGAGCTCTTATTGTAAGTGGTATGATAAAAACTCGATATGGAGAGTTAGGCTGTATGGTTAATAGGATTTTGGGCCCTGGTGGGCTGATATGGATAACATGGTATGGGGTCTCGGCGAACTAAGGGAATAATACGGTTATAGGCCCATGGTTATTATGACAACTTAACAAAATACGAGAGTTCTAATATTTATGCTAATTTAGCATATAGAAAGAATCATAATTCTAAGTCAGTGGTTAAATATGGTATTGTGGTATGAATAGGAGATTAGAACCCTAGATTGGAAAAACGTCTCTTGTCTATATAAAGATGATACATACCTCACTTATATTCTAAGTTGATTTTTATCCTACTTTGAGCTCTCGTTTATTCATTACTAAAAAGAGAACTGACTTAAGCTTTGGAGGGCCTACGTCGAGGCTGTCCGGCTTGAGTTTTGTTTTGTATGTTAATCAGGTCGACATGAGTCATTTGAAGGTTGATCAGGTCGGCAAGAACGATTTTAAGGTAAATGTTCTTTTTTTTTTTCGATGAACAAATCTTTTTAGTCCCATCACTTCATTGGCCGAACCGGATAATCCCTCCTCAAAGGATGGGTGAGTTCGAAAGTAATAAAATCCACTACAACAAATGACACCTACTGGAAGGACAAAAGTCGTTCCTACAAGTGTTGTTGTCTTTGCTTTTGATTTATAGGAGCGACATGTCGTTCCAAAATTGTCACTCCTATAGGCATTTGCTTGTATATCTATAGGAACGACTTTTGTCGCCCCTGTATCTTATATACGAATAGGAATGATAAGTCGTTCCAAAATTGTCGCTCCTATAGAACTCTACCTGTATATGTATAGGAACAACTTTATGTCGCTCCTGTATATTGAATACAAAGAGGAACGACAAGTCGTTCCAAATGTTGCCCCTATAGACTTTTGCCTGTATATCTATTGGTACAAGTTTATGTCGTTCCTGTAGCTTAAATAACCAATAGGAACAACAAATCGCTCCAATAGTGTTACACAAATTAGAGCAGCCATTCATTCCTATTGATTGTGCACCTATTCAACCAAAATTTTGTTCCAATTCATAAATAACTCAAAATAAATTGACATTAAGCATATACATTCCAACAAGCAACTTGTACACGTCAAATTAAGTCAACCAATCCTATTAGTTCCAACATTAGATAGAGTATTCAAAACGATTATACACTTCAACACCATTAGCTAGAGTAATCAAAATGATTCAAAACATTATACACTTCAATACCAAACTAACGAGAAGATCCACCATGCTCGTCCGCACCAGGAGAAGATCCACCATGATTGTCCGCACCACGAGACTCATCATCATCGACCATGTCCTCTATCTCAACTTCTATCCCAACTTTTGCCTTAAGAAGATTAATGATCTTCGACATTTGTTCAACCTTTAAAATAAGAAATTATTCATAAAAATACATTAATCAAAACTTGGAATGAGAATGTATGATATATGTACTGTGTTGATGTCATAAATGTATATGCAACATATAATCTAGTTTAGTAAATGATTATATTTACATAAATAATTACAAACTTCAAATATTGATCATTTCAGTCATGAGCAAAACTTGTAAAAATATATTTCATGGTTAAAAATGAAGAGAAGTGAATAAATAGAGTGTATTTGTAACTTCAGATAATAGATGATGGAAAATAGAGGTCCTGGTTGGGAATGCATTTATGAAACAGAAAATGACAGCATATATAATTTAGAAAATAAAGGAAGAAAAATAGAGAACGTGGTTGAAGATGATCTTAGGACTAAAAGTTTGCAGACTGACCCAATCCTATCACCGGGACGACTCAGCGACAAGTACCCCTCTAACTTTGCCCTAATCACTAATTGAAATAGATAAAAAAAATAATATATAATTTTTATTAGACTGATTAAAAACACGACAAGTACCCCTCTAACTTTTCCCTAATCACTAATTGAAATAGATAAAAAAAATAATATATAATTTTTATTAGACTGATTAAAAACACGGAATGTGTGAACTCGTCATCATTTTCTTTCCCATGTGTAACACACAAAATAAAACGACTGACCAATACCCCTCAAGAACAGCAACATTTTAAGAATTTTTTCAAGAAAGGCACAAAACATAAAACTGTTCAACCAATGAAACACATCATGATTCACACAAAATAAAACGACGACTGACCAATACCCCTCAGAGAATAAGATTTCTTGATTTCAGCAAAGCATAAAACTGTTCCCACAATGAAACACATCATGATTCACACAGTTTCTTCGACTCCTTAAAATTCTCCAAGGTATATAAATATAGTACGACTATTCCAGCTACTTTAAACAAATTTAGTTATGAGAAATGAGAAAATAATAACCTGTTTCGTAAGAGAGGCAACATTTGGGGTGATAGACCTTTCACGAGTTTCGGCGGCCAAAACACTAGATGATTCGGGAATGTCATGATATCTTGAACCTTTGAGGGTCCGGCCAATACCACGTTCGTGGGCCTCGTCGAACACCGAGCACTTCCCTCATAACTGCTCTCTCATCTACAGCTCCAATTCCATCGGCTGATGTAACAATATGATTTTCTCTTGCTTCAACAAGTCGAAACTGCAATATAGAAAAGAGAAGAGAAAAAGAAAAAATCAGAACTTCAGGGGTAGTTTTTGTAAGTTTAAAAGATAAGAGACAACGCAAA
>BMAC01000564.1:462757-496402 GCA_014905375.1 Phtheirospermum japonicum | reverse complement strand
AAGAGAAAAAGAAAAAATCAGAACTTCAGGGGTAGTTTTTGTAAGTTTAAAAGATAAGAGACAACGCAAAAGTCATAAATAGTCAATTTCACACTGTCAAATAAAGTTTGTCGATGAACTAGCATCCACAGTATGGTGAACTTCATGGACAATCTGCCATTTTGCAGGACGAGAAGGGTCGTTGGTATAAAACACTTGTCTGGCTTGAGTGGCAAGAATGAACTGGTCGTCTTTGTAACCCTCGGTACTGGTGTCTATATTTATGATGTTTCTATCATGCACAATATGTCGATGATGATCAGATTTAAACCATTTGCATCGAAATAGAACAATCGACAATCGATTGGTATAATGAAGTTCTAGAATTTCTTGTAAAATGCCATAATACATCTGTCCACTCACTCCAGGCACTGACACACCACTGTTTTGTGTTAGCCGACGAATGTCACGGTCATGAGTCAAGAAACGAACTCCATTAACTACACATCCACCATATGATTGGTATAAATGGTCACATCCATACGCCAATATGTACACTTCTTTAGATACTGACCGAGGATGATAGTACACCTGAAGTTTATGAATTAAGAACTAATATCTTATTTTTTGAGATGAAGGGAGCAATATTTTACTTCTATTGTTTTGGAAATATCTATGTTGGTTTGTATTTAGCTTGGGTCAAAATGATAAACTTAATAAACTCAAAATTGTTGTTTCGTATTTAGCTTGGATTAGAACGTACCTTTTTGTAAAACCAATATGCAAATTCGTGTTTATGATGAAACTCCAYGTCATTAACTCCACGCGCCAACAACTCTTGCTTGTGTTCTCTGCCACAAAAAAAAAGAATATAAGCCACATGATGTTACCAAACATTGCATTTGTTTTGGTGTTACCAAAAAATATAATGAAACCACTTACTGCAAATACATGTCGATTTCGGGGAAATTATTAAGAATGTAAAATTGTGCCTGCTTATGCTTCTCCGGAGATAGAGCTACGCTCTTGCGACCTCCAAGTGGGATGCACTGTGATCGGAAAACCGAAAGTTGTGACGTCACTTCACATATCAGGTTTCTACGGGGTCGATTAAACTTTGTCTCTACGTTATTGAAATAACGAGCACAAAATGCCAATGCCTCTTTTGCCACATATGCCTCGGCAATCGACCCCTCTGGCTTATCCGGATTTCTTACACATCCCTTGAGCTCTTTCAAATATGACTCAATTGGAAACATCCATCTCAGTTGTTCGGGTCCCCCTAAAATTGCCTCTTCAGGGAGATGAATAGCCAAATGGACCATAATATCAAAAAAAGCTGGGGGAAAAATCTTCTCTAATTTACATAAGATAATAATCACATCCGACTGGGCTGATATAAGGTCACTCACATTCAAACTTTTGGGAGACATTTTTTTGAAGAAGTCACATAACTCTATTATAGCATCAGATATATCCTTGTCCAAGTATGCACGGGCTGCCACTGGCAGTAATCTTTGCATTATGATATGGCAATCATGAGATTTCAATCCAGTTAAGAGGCCCTGACCTGGAGGTACACACCTTCTCAAGTTTGACGCAAATCCATCTGGAAATCTTACAGACCTGATCCAATTGCAAAATTCAACTCGTTTGGCCAGGGGTAGTGTGTAACGAGCCCTTGGCTTCAGTATCTTACCCCTATCCTCGATAAGGTGCAGCTCTGGCCTAATATTCATTCTCATTAGATCGTGTCTTGCATTAACAGTATCCTTCGACTTAAGTGGATCTTCCATGATGGTCCCCACGACACTATCACATACATTCTTCTCTAAATGCATCATGTCGATATTGTGTTTCAAGTCATTACTAGACCAGTAAGGGAGCTCAAAAAAAATACTCTTTTTTTTTCAATTCAACTCGTCTGCATATTTACGGGTCCCTGCACCACCATAACGCTTATGCTTCCCAGATATCTTTGGTCTGACTCGATTTAGTTGGACCAATATGTCTTTCATTGTTTTTTTCACTGGAGGACTCCGACGTTCCGATAGAACATTGAAGTCAAGCGAACTCCTCCATCTATGGTGTATCGGAAGAAATATTCTAGTACCAAAGTATTCTATCTTTCCCAATACGCGCATAGATGGGGTCTCATCATTACACGTGGGACAAGCCATGTAACCTTGCCCGCTCCACCCTGACAGAGTACTTCTTGCTGGGAAGTCATTAATTTTCCACATTAATGCTGCTCGCATGCGAAATAAACCACGATTTTTTGTGGCAGCGTCAAGAGTGTCCACATCAATTGACCACAAAATCTTCAATTCATCAACAACAGGCCGTAGGAAAATGTCGAAATCTTTTCCCGGGGATTTAGGTCCAGGTATCAATAGTGTCAGCATCAAATACTCCTGTTTCATGCATAGCCATGGTGGAAGATTATAAACTGTCAATATTACTGGCCACATGCTATACACCTGACTCATATCACCAAATGGGTTGACGCCATCATCCGCAAGTCCAAGACGAATATTGCGTCGCTCACTAGAAAACTCTGGATGTCTAGCGTTAAATGCACGCCATGCTTTGCCATCCCTCGGATGAGTCATAACATCTGCACTTGTATGGTACCCAGTACTATGCCAACGCATAAGTTTTGCTGTCTCTTCCATTGAAAATAACCTCTTCAATCTTGGGATCATAGGGAAGTATCGCATAACCTTATGTGGAATTTTGCTTTTAGAACCTTTTCCACTATTCTCCCGCCAATGTGATTCTCCACAGACTGGACATGTTTCTTTATTGGCATGATCTTTATAAAACAATGCACAATCATACTTACATACATGTATGTTCTTATAGCCGAGACCCAAACTTTCAAGCACCTTCTTAGCCTCATAATGTGAGTTGACAAGTTTCATCGATGGGAATGCGAGTTTCAATAACTTAAGCAACTCATTAAATGGTCTATTTGTCCACTTCTCATTCACCTTGATATTCATCAACTTCACAAGAAAATTTAATGAAGAGAATGAAGATATCCCTTCATACAATTTAATGTTCATAGCCTCGTACAAGTTATGATATTGCTTGTCAGGGCCCTCCAATCCATACTCATCATCTGGGTCCACGTCTGCCATCACATTTCTCATTTCATCCATCATTTCAAAGTCAACAGCTGACGGACCAGGTTCGTGTTCTGGTAAATTCTCTCCGTGGTGAATCCAAATATCATATGATGCATCAAACCCATACCTCTGAATATGCATCCGAACAACTTCCAACTTCAGAGACTCCAAATTTAAACACTTGTTGCACGGGCACTTAATCAATCCCATCCTATTCACAAGAGGCCCACACATGTTGATAAATTCGCTCACTCCACGCCTAAACTCTGGTGACATTTTGTTTGTAATTCGCGTCCATCTCTTATCCATCACCATGTTTGAAAGCTGGAAAAAGAAAAAAGATCAAAATAGTTATGTAAATTCTTAGCTCCTCTATTATAAATTATTTACAAAATTCATTTATTTTACATTTATTTATAAACATATAATTGTGGATTGATTAAAATAAAAAACCACAAAGCACAAAAAAACACAAAAATATTAAAAAAATATAATACATAAAATTACAATTTTCCTTTCCATTTGAGTGTGCATATGATGTGCATTAGCAAATTTCTATTATTTTATTTCGAAAACAAACACAAAAAAAAACAACCTATTGGAACGATATAACCAAGATTCTGGAAGTACATGTCCTTCCAATTAGTTCCAAACACAAGAATATGCTCCTACCTTGTCATAATGTAATTAAAATAACTAATAAATAAACTTATAAACGACATTGCAAATTTTCGGAACGACAAACCGATACTCTGGAAGGACATGTCCTTCCAATTACAAGAAAAAGGATTCACAACCAACTCATGAAATAGTTATCTGTTCAAAATTTCATAAAATTATCTAACATTGTTCAAGATTTCATGAAATATAATACAAAACAAACACATGAGGCAAGATTCACAACCAATTCATCTGTCATTTTCCGAAAACTTCTTGAAATATAACACAAATATAAACATAGGAGGTATGGAGAAAAATTGAAATTACCTTTGTCTTCTTCAAGAGTGATAACAACAACTGGAGATTCTGGAAGGACATTCAAACCGTCTGGAAGGACAATTCGTTCCAGGTACAGCAACCGAAAATTACTTATGCTCAAAGATTAATTTGAAGAGGAGAAATTAGTAAGGAGGAGAAGGTTTCGGGCGGCTGGAAAGAAAAGAACAAAACCGAAATGAGGATAAGGAGCTGTACCCAAAACCAAAATAATATTGAAAAGTGGGGGGAAGGTGAATATTAGGTGGAGTGTATTAAATGAGGTAAGTGTTATATTGGAAGGACATTTTATTAATTGGAAGGACATGTCGCTCCAAAAAATGCACCATTAAATTGATGCTCTGTGGGACGAAAATTATATTTATAGGAACGACATTGTTATTTATAGGAACGATAAATGTCGTTCCAATAGATAATTGGACCTACAGGAACGATTTTTTTATGTCGTTCCTATATGTGTAACCTATAGGAACGACAAATTTGTCCTTCCAATTTTGTCCTTCCAGCAGGTGTCATTTGTTGTAGTGATCTCAATCCTAACTGGGAGTAAAACATAGAGAGAAAGATCAACTGATTCATTTCGTTTCATTTATATCATAATGCCAATAACCAAAAAGCTTACATATTTATTAGCTATAAAATAATCAACTAATTGCATAATAATATTATTTTATTATTTATGAAAATGACTACTTGTACTTAGGGGTGTATCATTGAACTATACAGCAGTTCGAATCCCTAAAAAAGATTTATTTTCTTTCTTTTTTGACATTAAGAAAAATAGTCAGATTTATTGACCATTTTGTTTATTCAATACGACAATGAGAAACAAAATGTCAAATTTATTGACCATAGTATCAAATGCTTATACTTAAAAATATCCAAACCACTGTCTGTCATTCAGATGGACACTAGGTAAACTTGCGGATATCCAGATTCGTGATTATCATAATTAACTTTATAAATTCACCCTATTCCACTGAGCCAGTTATATGACCCAATAAAGTCTGAAGTTAGGCTCACACAGTCGTTATGTCGTGCTCCTTGGAGTATCTATGCGTACTCCACTAAAAATGGGTTTTTATTTTTTAAATAGATGTTCATTTGATTGTGAAACTAAGTATTCATTATTTTGCAACATAATGCTCGCTGGTTTTTCTCGGAGTTCGGAAATTTGTAATTGGATGTTCATTTTTTTTACCTATATTAAGTTTTAACTTAATTTTCATTTATCTCTAACTGAATGTTTATTATGTTTTAACATACTTATTATTTTCATTGAAAATTCAATTGGATGCTCAAGAATTCTAACTAGATGTTCATTTTTCTTTAACCAAGTGTCGTTAATCATTTGCTACTGGATAGAGTCATGGTAAGGAATTGTAGAGCATTTAGTGGACCCTCTAATTCCCAGCTGAAGGGAGCTTTGCAACCCCTCCATTCCGAATTTTTATCTTTCTTTGCAAAAACAAAAGAGAGAAAAAAGAAGAAAAAGAAAAAGAAAGAAAGAGAGAAAGGCACGTATTCATACAATTTGCATGAATTTGAATATGAGGAGCATGTAGTTTTGTGTTGACCTGGTCAGAAAGAGTGGCGGGCTGCTTGTCGGATGGTCTGACAAAGCGACAACTTCTAAAATCTTATGAAATTTTAATTCTAATATCATTCCTCCCCAGACTCTTCTAAGTCCACAAATTGTAATAAACGTTTCTGGGCGACATTCTCAAAACAAAAATTTATTCCTCGTATTTCATAGTGCTTTGTGCTCGAATTCCGCTGAAAGATGACATGATTTCCTGTACATCGATTGATAGGGAGAAGTTCCCAATGGTGTTTTATACACCGTGCGATAAGCCCAAACACCATCAACGAGCTTTGTGTCCCAAATGCTCACCGTCTTCTTCAAAATTTGTTTGATTTCTCAATTTGTCAACTCCGTTTGACCATTAGCTTGAGAATGGTACGCTAATGCCACATTGTGCTTTACTCCATATTGATAGAGAAATTCTCGAATCACCCCATTAAAGAAATGCGATCCTCTATCGCTAATCAAAACTCTTGGCACACCAAAACGATTAAACATGTGTGGTCGAAGAAATTTGAAATCACCTTGCCATTGTTTATCTTTAACGGAATTGCTTCTACTCAACTAGATAAATAACCCATAGCAAGCAGGATATAAGTGTGTCCATTGAATGCTCGTGGGAGCAACCCCATGAAATCAATGCCCCAAACATGAATAAGTTCTACTTGGATCACATTTGTCATTGACATCTCGCTTCTTCTTGAAATATTGAGAACGATCACAACCCTGCACAAAGAGATAAGAATATTTAAATAACGAGGGCTAATAAAACCACTTTGCAATACCTTAGACGTCGTACGATCATCTTCGAAATGTCCCCTCAATGGTGAAGAGTAACATTATTGAAGAACTCCATTCTACTCTTCTACGGGGATTCAACTACGAATTATTTTGTCGGCACATCTCTTACATAACAAAAGCTCTTAATATGTATAAAACTTAATATCTTGGAAAAACTTCTTCTTTTGGTAGTATGAAAAGTTTTATAGTGATACATTAGCAACCAAATAGGCGACTATGTCACCGAACACGAGTCATTGATCATCCGAAAATAGTTCTTTTATCGCTTTGACCACTAGTTCTTCATTTCTCTTGCACTTCAATCTCGACAAATGATCAGGTACCACATTCTCATACTCTTTTCTATCATGAATTTCCACATCAAAACTTGTAAAAGAAGAATCCAACATATTAAACGAGGTTTGGCATCATTCTTTGTAATTAAATATTTGACGGCCACATGATCAGTGTGAATAATCATTTTTGTACCAATTAAATAAGAACAAAATTTATCAGAATATAAACAATTGCGAACATCTATTTCTTTGTTGTTTTATAATTTTGTTGGGCTCCATCAAACGTCGTGCTTTCATTAAACAACTCAGAAAATCTTGTTTCATTTTTTTCCAAATACCGCTCCAACTTCGACACCGCAAAATAGGTGCACTAACTAATTCTTTTTAAAAGAGTTTTGATTCGAGCTTTTGTGTGTGCTTAGTTTGTAAATAATTGTCAGAAATTTAATAGCTCGCCTGCAAGAAAACGGGATCGCATGTAGGTTGACAAGTTTAACTCAAGTCGTCTTTCAAGGACTGATGTTCGGAATTTCTAATGTTTGTTTAATCACAATGTTTAACATGAGAACTTGTATAAATTTAGGTTTTGAAATTATAACTACGAGATTGAAAAGTAATAACTAATTATCTTAAACTAATTAACCAACTATAATTAACTAGCATGGATTGAACTACTACTACGACTATCAAACATATGAATTCTCAAGAACAAAATTAATTCTAAAATTTTCAAGCAATGGCATAGTGATTGGCACGAATTTGTCTTGATTTTTATTAATATTTTAGTTTAATTTTTCTATTTGTTTTTGGTATAAGTTGGACGATTTAAGCATAATTTTGTATTTTTATAGTTCTGACTTATTTTACCGTATTCTAATCCTAATTGATGCAAATAGGTGATATTTCGTTATTTTCACCTTACAGCTAAGTAACCGGAAGAGTTCAGCGCGTAATAGACGAAGTTCGATGTTCAAGAATAGGAGAACGAGCTTTCCGGTGAAACGAGTAGCAAAAGATAGAGAGAGATAGACGCAGACAGAGAGTCGCGTCGACTGACGTGACCGTCGATGCTCCATCGATGCGAGCCATGATCCGCGTCAGTCGACGCACTGTCGACGCAACTTGCTGAAGCGTCGATGTCGACGCAACGTCGACGCAACTTGCTGAAGCGTTGGTGTCGACGCACCGATGTCGACGCAATATCGACGCAACTTGTTGAAGCGTCGATGTCGACGCACCCGCCCAGCCGACGCGCACGCCCAGGCAGCACCGACGCCGAGCACCAGCGCGCGTCAGTCGACGCACCGTCGACGCGACGGCCCAATTTCGTGATATTTAGGGTTTCTTGTGCGCTAAGTCATGAAATAACTATATAAACCCTTCATAATTTGGATTAAAGAGACACCCACGACCCAAAACACCTATCTAGGGTTAAGAAACCTATTTTCAACACCTTCCAATATATTTTCAAGATCTACGTCGAAGATTCAAGATCCGAAGCACCGAGACGAAGACGTTCGTTCAAGCTCCGATTTTATCGACCAAGATCAACCGTTCGTAGTCCGTATCTACAGCAATCCTTCAGCACTTTTTAGTCAATAATAAGTTTTCTAAACTCTAGTTATTTTTCTTAGATTAATTGTTAGTTAATTCATATTTTTAAGTATTTATTGCTTTTCGTTTGATAATTAGAATCGTTTGAACCATTGAATCGCTGAGCTTGGAACCTTAGAATTTTATTTTATTATTAATTAGTCGCTGCGTTTATTCTTATTGTTCATGCTTGGTGATAGATTTGTTCATGTTAATTTAATTATTGCTTTAGTTTGGATAAATAGTTGATAATTGGTTGTATGTTGCATTGCTTGAGAATTTTAGAATTAATTTCGTTCTTGAGACTTCATGTGCTTGATATTCGTAGTAATAGTTCAATTCATGCTAGTTGGTCAATTAGTTTAGTTTAATTAATTTAGAAAAGTAGTTAAAGTTAATTAGTATTGCTTTTCGATTCATATTTGATAATTTCGAAAACCACTTTATACAAGTTCCCGTGTTTAAACATTGTGATTAAACAAACATTAAAAAATTCCGAACATCAGTCCTTGAGAGACGACTCGAGTTAAGCTAACCAACCTACACGCGATCCCGTTCTCTTGCGGTTGAGCTATTAAATTTTTGACAATTATTTATAAAGTAGGCACACACAAAAGCTCAAATAAATAAATTGGCGCCGTTGCCGGGATTGAAATAGGTTTTGATAATTTTTGTTCGTGTTATTTTATGCTTTTCTGTTTATTTGTATAAAGGTTCTTTGTTTTCCACTCTATACGTTGATGTTGTTTGTTGTTGATGCTAGGACGTCGAAGTCTTAGAAACGAACTTGCTATATATATAGACAACTTCGAACGAGTTGGGAGACCGAGAAGACTCTTTCATTCCCCCAACGCAATTAATCGGAATACAACTTCGGCCAACATGTCAAACACTACCCCTATTGGAGGCCGAGGACCAGGAGGAAGAGGAGGAGGACGAATGAATTGTGGCCGAGGGCAAGGAAATGGCAATAATACCCCTCTACGATAACAACCATATGGAAATCCACCTACCGATGATCTAAACTTTGGAGACCCACAAGACGATAATCGTCAAGAAGATCCACCGCTTCTTGATCCTAATCACGCGCATAACGACGGAAACAACCAAAGGATCAATAACGAAGAGAATCAAGAAGGGAACCAGTTCCTCAACGATCCAAACAACGGGGAGCCCCAAGGCCAAGATAATCGTCAAGCAGTAATTCCAGAAAATCAAATCAACCATCCACAGCACTTTAAGAATCGAGTTGAAGCTCGAGCATACAACGCTCGTGCAAACGAGGAGTTCTTACGCAACCAAGTTGGTAATGGCGGGCCCCGGCCCCAAAACAACCAACAACACAATGAGAATGTAAATCGGGAACAAGCACCGAACCATTTCCAAAATAGACGAGGAGGACGACAGTACAATAATGGTCAAGACGATGATACACTGGACGATGAATATGAGGATGAAAACAAGTTTTATGAGGATGATTATTATGAGGATGGGGACAATTTTGGAGGAAGACGTGCGGATTTTGGAGGAAGACATGCCCCTCGATATCAAAACATACGAAAACAAGGTGATCTCGCATGTCCAACCATTGGACCATATAGCTCAGCAATAGTTTTAGGCCAAGCGGCTAGGAACTACAACTTGAGGACCGACGATTTGAATAGACTACCTTCTTTCTATGGTTTGCTGAATGAAGACCCACTCGAGTTCGTTCGAGAATTTTACATAGCACTATCTGGGATTCAAGATCGAGGACTCAGTGAAGGACAGCTTAGAATGAGATACTTCCCTAGTACCCTGAAAGATAAAGCGAAACGATGGTTTAATCAATTGCAACCTAATTCCTTAACAAATTGGGGGATGGTTTACAAGAAATTTGTGGGGAGATTTTACTCAGCCCAAACGACGACAAAGTTGAGGAGGGAAATTTCAAACTTCGAGAAATTGGATGGCGAATTGTTTCACGAGGCATGGGATCGTTTTAAGGAGCTCCTCAATGCATGTCCATACCATGGTAACAATGACGAAATGGTCAACAATTACTTTTATGAAGGATTATTGCCGAATTTCAAGCAACAAGTGGAAACACGAGCAGGAGATTTCGGGGGCTTAACCGCGGAGGAAGCACGAGATCTTTTTGAATTAATAAGTGACAAGTCGAGGCAAACAATTTCAAGGCCTTGAAAACTTAGAGTGAATGAGGTTTCAGTTGCGCTAGCGGAAGATGACAAGATCGATAGACTTACAAAGCAAGTGGAGTTGTTGACGAACATGATGATGAAGCAACATTCGCAACCTTCACAAGAGACATGTGGGATTTGTGGAACATTTGGACATGGAGAGAATGCGTGTTCGGTGACTTTTGACGATGAATCGAACATAGAGGTCAACGCCGTGCAAAATTTCCAACACAACAATTCTGGGCAGAAACCCACAAACCAATTTCAGGCACAGCGTGATTCTCCTTTTTTCAAGTGGGGTCCTGAGAACCCACATTATGCGCCAATGAAGCCACAGACCGACCCACGGTACCTTCCTTCACCACCACCGCCTACGAAGGGGCAAACGTCAAATCCGGTTAAACCAAATGATCAATTGTTGGTTTGGAAACAAAATCAAGTGACTGAGACGCTCATTAGAACAGAGGGACTTGTAAAAGTGAATGCAAAGATAGACGACCTCTCCAAAAAGGTGAATAGTATTGACAGTCTCTCTAGGATAGTGCATGATCTTGCTAAGAGTGTGGAGAGGATTGATAGGACGATAGGACAATTGGCGACTGACATTGCGAGATCAAATAAAGAAAAGGACAAGTTTCCGAGTCAAACGGAGCAAGCCTCAGCGATTAAAGTCCTACGCAGTGGAAAAGTGATCGATAATGGAGTCGACGGAGGGGATGAAGAGATGACGGAGAGTCCAACACCAACATCGCCAAAGGGAGATGAATCCAAGTCGATAGAACAATTGCATAAGACACCAAACCCTTACATTCCGGGATCTTTGAAAGGGAAGCTCACAAACAAGACTCTCACTTCGCCGATAGTCGAAAAAGTTCCATTTTCAAGCCGTCTTCGACCAGCAAAAAAAATATAAGAAGTTCATGGAGCTTTACAACTTGCTGAAGAACGTCAACATCAACCTTCCTCTTTTGGATGTGATCAAAACGATGCCGGCATATGTGAAGTTCTTCAAGGAGCTTGCTACAAGACATAGGCGTTTGGAGATAAATCAGTACGTTCCTCTAACGAAGGAGGTGAGTGCGTTATGCAAGCAACCACTGCCTACGAAGGAGAAGGACACTGGAAGCTTTTGTGTCAATATTATATTGGAGAATGGGAAACAAGCGTGAGGAATGCTTGATCTTGGCGCGGGAATTAACTTAATGCCYCATTCCKTTTATAAMCAATTTGATTTAGGACCATTGAAGCCGACAAGGATGCGTCTCCAATTAGCGGATCGTTCAATTCGCCAACCATTGGGAATTGTAGAGGACGTTTTAGTGAAAGTAGGTGAATTAATAATACCAGTTGATTTTGCAGTTTCGGATGTTGAAGAGATGTCGAGTGAGGACAAGATGCATACTATTCTTTTAGGCCGTCCATTTTTGTCTACCTCCCATGCGGTGATTGATGTGAACAAAGGGAGGATGAGCATGTCTGTTTTGGGAGAGACGGTTACTTTTTCTTTACGAGATATGAATAATTGCCCTGCGCCGTTGATGGAAGAAGAAGAATGTTCGTTCTTTGACCCGGTAGATGCATGCGTCCGAGAGCTTAAGAGCATAACGGTTTTGGACGAGATGAACGTCGAGGACGACAATGATTTTCTTAGCAGGGAGGAGGTAGCCGAGCTATTTGGTATTAATTTTCGTGACATTGGAGTGGACCTTGCGACTATGGACCCCAACGAAACATTTGAGAAGGAGTTTCAAGCGAGTGACATGGTGGAGTTAGGTGATCCAACGCAACTCGAGTATTGATCGTTGAAACGCGTCGAGCATGCGATGTAAAATGTTGCGCTTCTTGGGAGGCAACCCAAGCGTTAGTTTTTATTTAATTTTTATTTCGATTTTTTTTAGTTTATTTTTGTTTTTATTGTGTCAATTGTCGTGGTGCGTTTATGTGTGTGTTAATGTGTAGAAAATCCAATTTTACGATTTCATCTCCGCCGATCGAGGTCGCAATCCGACCCAATTTAGCCGCAGTTCGGCAACCTTTTAATGAGCCGCAATCCGGACGATTCAATTCCACACGATGTGCCACCGGTCACTTGCGCGCAACACAATTGAATACAATCGTTTTTAATTAAAGACAATTCCAATCACGAGTTCAAGGCGAAGGATTATTGCACAAACATTTTGGAAAGACTCAACTATCGATTTTTCAGGGATGTTTTCTTATCTCCCTTACTTTTATTTTCTTTATATTTATGGCAATCAGGAGTTTGCCACATTTTTAAGGGGGGGATGGTTGAGTGTGAATTATAGTTGAAATTTTTGCAAATTTAAAATTTTTCGTGGGTTTGTAGTGCTAGATTTTACGTGATTGATCACTATTTCTGCGCTGTATTGTGTTTGTATGGCTTGCCTATCAAAGTTAMKTAAGTATGATTTGAGGTTTTTGTCTTTTGAGCGTGCATAAGTGCATAAATTTTTCAAAATTATTATTATATATTTGTAAAATGGTACTTGGACGCAATTGATTTCGCAAAACCTTAAAAGCAGCGTCAATTGATTTCGCAAAACCTTAAAAGCAGCGTCAATTCAAAACTTTTTCATGCATAAAGCCTGTAAGTAGCTTGAGTGATTATCATCTTTGCATGTGCGTGAATAAGTTTCAGTCTTGATATCTCTTTGATACCGCTGTGTGTAGTTGACTTTGAAAATGAGGTTAAGGCACAGAAAAAACCTATTCCGGCCATATCCATAAATTTTTAGCCACTATAAATTCCGAATGAGCCAATCATAGCCAAATTACCCATGCCTATAGCCTTGAGTGATTTTATTGAATCGACCCCTACTAACCCATTAAAAGCGTGGGGTAGGAGTTCTTTATTTTTATTGGTTATTAGTGTTTTGGGATTTTTATTAGGAATTTGTGAATTATTGTAATTAAGTTCCACCATCCTTCATTAAAAAAAAATAAAAGAAGGAACCCCATAAAAAAGAATAAAAGGGGATATATAAAAAAAAAGAGAGAAAGAAAAAGAAGGATGGTGAATCGTGTTAAGTCATTGCCTATGCGCTAATAAGGCTTGTGTTTTATTGTTTATGTTATTATGAAGCCTAATGTTTAAAGGCAAAGAGTTGAGTTGTAATAAGAAGCATATCATGAGCTTCAATTGTGTTTAAGTGGTTTGAGCTTCAAGTCGGTTTTAGAGTTACGATTTGAGAAATAGCCAATGTTCAAAGGCTACGTTATGAGAGTTAAGTGAGGTTTTTATTTTCGAACGAGGTGAAGCAAAATGCTTCGTGATTAGATTAGGTTGGGTGAGTTATTTAGCCACACGACTTATATATTCCATACCCGTCCAAAAAGCCTTACATTACAACCCGTTAAGAACTTACCGATTCTTAGTTTTGACAGCACACTTAATTTGGGATTGAAAAGAGAATGATTTTCGGTGCTTATTTATTGTGCATGTAATTATATGATTTGAGTGTATAAACATCCCATGCAGAAAATACTTGAGTGCTTTTGAGCGTACACTTATATATTATCTTTCATGAGGAATTATGATTTTGTTTTGGAGCGATAATGTAATAATGGTCGAGTGATTGACATTGCGTCATTTGTACCTATATTTTCAAAATAATGTATGCAGTATAGCACGACTCATTTCTTGAGCTGATTTTCTTCCTTGTTAGACTTTGAGTCTATCGTTTGTTCGAGGACGAACAAACCAATAAAGCGTGGGGTAGTTCATTAGCACGAATTTGTCTTGATTTTTATTAGTATTTTAGTTTATTTTTGCTATTTGTTTTTGGTATAAGTTGGACGATTTAAGCATAATTCCGTATTTTTATAGTTCTGACTTATTTTATCGTATTTTAATCGTAATTGATGCAAATAGGTGATATTTCGTTATTTTCACCTTACAGCTAAGTAACCGGAAGAGTTCAGCGCGTAATAGACGAAGTTCGATGTTCAAGAATAGAAGAACAAGCTTTCCGGTGAAACGAGTAGCAAAAGATAGAGAAGACTGGAGGCAGACGCGCAGTCACGTCGACTGACGCGACCGTCGACGCTCCGTCGACGCGAGCCATGATCCGCGTCAGTCGACGCAGCGTCGACGCAACTTGCTGAAGCATCGATGTCGACGCACGATGTCGACGCAACTTGCTGAAGCGTCGATGTCGACGCACCGATGTCGACGCAACATCGACGCAACTTGTTGAAGCGTCGATGTCGACGCACCCGCCCAGCCGACGCGCACACCCAGGCAGCACCGACGCCGAGCACCAGCGCGCGTCAGTCGACGCACCGTCGACGCGACGGCCCAGATTCGTGATATTTAGGGTTTCTTGTGCGCCAAGTCATGAAATAACTATATAAACCCTTCATAATTCGGATTAAAGAGACACCCACGACCCAAAACACTTATCTAGGGTTAAGAAACCTATTTTCAACACCTTACAACATATTTTCAAGATCTACGTCGAAGATTCAAGATCCGAAGCACCGAGACGAAGACGTTCGTTCAAGCTCCGATTTTATCGACCAAGATCAACCGTTCGTAGTCCGTATCTACAGCAATCCTTCAGCACTTTTTAGTCAATAATAAGTTTTCTAAACTCTAGTTATTTTTCTTAGATTAATTGTTAGTTAATCCATGTTTTTAAGTATTTATTGCTTTTCGTTTGATAATTAGAATCGTTGAACGTTGAATCGCTGAGCTTGGACCTTGAGATTTTAGTTTTATTATTTATATAGTTGCTGCGTTTTCTTATTGTTCATGCTTGGTGATGAGATTTGTTCATGTTAGTTTAATTATTTCTTAGTTTGGATAAATAGTTGATAATCGGTTTACGTTATGCAATTGCTTGAGGATTTTAGAATTAATTTCGTTCTTGAGACTTCATGTGCTTGATATTCGTAGTAATAGTTCAATTCATGCTAGTTGGTCAATTAGTTTAGTTTAATTAATTTAGAAAAGTAGTTAAAGTTAATTAGTATTGCTTTTCGATTCATAGTTAATAATTTCGAAAACCACTTTATACAAGTTCTCATGTTTAAACACTGTGATTAAACAAACATTAAAAAATTCCGAACATCAGTCCTTGAGAGACGACTCGAGTTAAGCTTACCAACCTACACGCGATCCCGTTCTCTTGCGGGCGAGCTATTAAATTTCTGACAATTATTTATAAAGTAGGCACACACAAAAGCTCGAATCACATAGCATGAATTAAATTATCAATTAATTATCCGACTATAAGCAATAATTATAATAAGCATAAACAATCTCATCACCAAGCATGAACAAAAATAAAATGAAAAAACTAATTAATATTAAAAATGAAATTCTAAAGTTCAGCGATTCCACGGTTCAAACAATTCAAAATAAACAAACGAAACTAAGAACTCAAACGAAATAATTAAACTTAAATTATCTAGAATTAAACTAAGAATAACTAGAGATTAGAGAACTTATTAAATAACTAAAGGTGCTGAAAGATTGCTGTGAATTCGTACTATGAATGGTTGATCTTGATCGAGAAATCGGAGCTTGAACGAACGTCTTCGTCTTGGTGCCTCAAATCTTGAATCTTCGACGTAGATCTTGAAGATATGTTGTATGGTATTGAAAATAGGTTTCTCAACCCTAGGTAAGTATTTTGGGTCGTGTGTGTGTGTTTAATCCGAAATATAAGGGGTTTATATAGTTATTTCATGACTTGGCGCACAAGAAACCCTAAAAACGCGTTTTCAGCACGTTGGCATCGACGGGAGCGTCGGTCGACGCGGGCGATCGATGCTAGTTGGTGTCGGCAGGGGTGGCGCGCAGTGTTCGGGAGCATTGATGGTCTGGCTATTGTGCGTCGGCCGACGCTCCATGGGTCGACGCTCACAGAGAGTTGCGTCGGCCATGTGCGTTGATAGGTGCCGGAAATTGTCGTTCGACGCGGGCAGCTCTCGGCAGCCAATGTCGGCAGTGTGGGTATGCTTGGCAGGCACGTCTGCAGCAGCGTCGACATCGCTACTATAACGGTTTCAGATGGAATAACCATTACAGATAATCTGCAGCATCAAACTCTTGCTACTCCTTCACCGGAAAGCTCGATCTTTGTCTCTCGATCATCATACTTCATCCTTTGCATGCTGAACTCTTCCGGTTACTTAGCTAAAAGGTGAAAAATATGAAAATATCACCTAATTGCATCAAACTAGATCAAAAAGCAGTAAAATAAGCTGGAAGCACAAATATACGAAAATAAGCATAATCTATCCAACTTATACTGAATACAATAAGAAAAAATAAATAAAATACTACTAAAAATCAAGACAAATACATGTTAATCAAGTCTGAACGCCTACGGACACTCAATATCAAATTTAACTGGAGTATCATAAAACACATATGGGTTTAGAATTTCTTGAAAAATCTAGAATAAGTCTCCTATAAAATTCGGTATCTCCAAGAAAACTCTGAACTCCTTTCTCGTTGGTTGGTAGTTGTAATCGTTCGATTCATACAATCTTTGCATGATCCACTTCTAAACCTTCACCTAAAACTTTGTGGCCTAAATAAATACCATCGTTTATCATGAAATGATATTTTTCCAATTCAAAATAAGCTTAGTTTCTTCACATCTTTGCAAAACTAGAAATCAGTTATGAGTATTATTATCATAAGAATTACCAAAAGCCAAAAAATCATCTATAAACACTCTTATGACATTCTCTAGAAGACTATGAGAAATACACACCATACATCTTTGAAAAATAGCAGGGCGTTACAAAGATTAAAGAACATACGACAAAAGTATAAGTACCACAAGGACAAGTAAACATAGTTTTCTATGGATTCCCTGGGTCTATCATTATTTGATTATACCATGAATATCCGTCCAAGAAACAATAATAAGACATACCCTCTAGTTTGTCTAACATTTGATTAATAAATGGGGGAATTGATCTTTACGATTAGTTGTATTCAATTGCCTATAATAAATACAATCACGCCAACCCGTTATTATCCTAGTTTCATCATTTCCTCCTTTTAGTTTTCACCACCCACCCACCCACTCACGCACGCACCCCTACCTTTCTTAGGTACCACTTGTACGAGACTTACCCAAGGACTATCATAAGTTGCATAAATTATACCAGCTTCTAACCATTTAAAACTTCCTTTCCTAACCACCTCCTACATTACTGGAGTTAAACGACATTGTTGTTTCACATAAGGTTTTAAAAAGATCCAGATGAATTTTATGTATACAAATTAAGGGACTTATTCCCTCAAGATTAGCAATAAACCAGCCAATAACAGTTTTATGAGCATGTATAATAGCAAGTAAAATTTTCAATTGACTAAGAGTTAAGGAAGAATATAATATTACCGGATATGTGTTATCATCACCTAAAGTTGTGTACATGAGATAATTTGGTAGAGCCTTATGTTCGGATGCCTTAGTGGCAGCCTTCTCGGACTCGTGCCCCTCCACTTGAGACAACTGCTATGGCATATGGTCGGGTGTGAGCTCGTTTTCGTAGAAATCCTTGATATTGACCTTTTGGGTTTTGACGTAAACATTATTAAAAACAATAAAATAATCAAGTACTTTAAAATAACCAAAATTCATCATCACCTTGAAAACATGAGTTTGATAACCCAAACTCCAATGGGTCATTTTCCAATGAGTGATCAATATGTTGTTGTACATATTCATCTATCACATCCACCAAGTTACGCACATTTGATTCATAAAACATGACCATTTGATTAACGGAAAACTTGACTTCTTCCTCTCCAAATCTCAACGTTAACTTTCAGTTTCCCACATCTATTACCGCATTAGATGTGTCCGAAAATGGCCTTTTGAGAATTAATGGTACATCTATATTTCCTTTCATATCTAGTACCACGAAATCTAATGAAAATATGAACTAGCCAACATTCATAAAAACGTCTTCTACTAGTCTGCCTGGTTGTACATCAATCTATCTACTAATTGTAAAGTCACCGACGTGAGTTTTTATCTCCCCCAAACCTAGATCCTTAAAAATAGATAATGACATATGATTTATGTTGGCACCCAAATCACATAAAGCGTTCTTGAATTTCACGCTCCATATAGTATGGAACTGTGAAACTTTTGGGATCTTTGAGCTTTTGAGATAGCTTGCGTAGAAGAATCATGCTACATTTCTCCATTAAGCTCACAATCTCATACACATTAAATTCTTCTTCTTTGACATCATTTCATTTATAAATTTTGTTTACTTCTAATGCTTGTATCAAAGGAATATTAATGTTAATTTTCATAAAAGATATAAATAAATTTAGAATATTTATCATCTAATTCTTTATTTATGAAGCTCGGGATAAGGGATAGAAATTGAAATAACAGAGTTAAGAGACGATTTTTGCTTCTCAGACCCTTTTCTCATTATTTTAGGAGCTTATTTGATTTTGACTTCTTCAAATATGTCCTCATCCTCGTCTTCCTTGTTCCTTGACTCCTCAACATCTTTTTCCTTCTCTGTGGGCATCTTTCAGCCTTCATAATTTATTCTGCTTCCCAAAGTAATATCTTCACATCTAAGACGAGCCCTTGCTCTTTATGACTTATCGCTTGCAATGAGAGATTGAATATTATTTTCCCCATGTTTTCGAGAGTTTTCCTCATTTGCATTATTTGATGATTCACACTAGAGTTATAATTCTCAAATCTTTCCTCATTTGATTGAAAAAATCCCCTTGTTCCTTCCAAGAATTCTTAAAGAGTACTTTCCATGGTTGGTCACTTCGCTCTCTGTTTCTAAATTCGGTATCTATTATTTTCTCAACTTCTTCAATTCTCTTTGTTTCCAACGATAGTTCAATAAAGGCAACACCTCAATCAGTTTGAAAGCATCTTTTGTTCTATTATTTAACAATGAACCGCCAGCACCTGTATCAACATAAGCTCGTGTTTGCTCTAATAATCAGTCATAAAAGTTAAATATGTGTTGATCGTAATGAACCATTTTACCCCTTAGACTTTCTATAAGGAACCAATTTCAAAGTCCATGCAATTACTCCACCTCTCCTTGTTAAAATTGGATGAATATTCCACTGCTCTTCGCCGAGTCTCCCTTGGATGATGAAATCTTCTTAGAATTATAATTTGGACTTCTTTGAAGATGGTGATGCCTCTATCATCAATTGACTTCAGCACTATGCCGCTTGCCTTTTTAAGAAAAAAGGGAACAATCACATATAAAAAATTTTAAAGGATACATTTTGTATTTTCCAAAGATGGCATTTGGTCAAGAAATTCTCCATACGATCTTCCATGTCTCCATCACTCCCAATTTATCTTCTTCTACCATACAAATCAACTCGATCTTAACTTCAAACTCCTCGGCCTCCACTAAATGCACACCATTCGTCCATACGTATTTTGCTTGAAATCTATCCCTTATCTGTAATAGTGCCATGATTCTTACACACACAAACTAGAAATACCACAATCAAGTAACAAAAATAAAAATAAAATTTCAAGACTAAGACCTCACTATTTATGGTAATATTAATAAAAATAAATTAGTATATGGCAATGACACCAAAAACTTGTTCGCCCTTAATTTTACCACTGCAAGTGTACGGGTTTCAATCATATTTAAAGCGAGTAAGGCCATATTCCACAGAGACTAATATTCTACTAAGTACCACAATTATAATAGTGCGATTTCATCAAAACGATAATAACAAAGAGTGATTAAGAATGTAAATTAAATATCATAAATAAAATAAAACAACTAAGAAAATTTAAATTAATTTTAGAAAGACAATGGATGAGAGGGATTCCTAGACATTTGTGTTAATTGATAACTTTCATTTCACAAGTTATCAATGCTTCTTGTATTACTATTTATAAATCGTCCGTCATATCATCTAATATCTCTCTTGAATTTCCAAGAATCAATGGTCAAACTATATCACATAAACCTTCTTTAGCCCTAATCATACAATTCAACACCCAAAAGAATGATAAAACTTTTATGCTTTCATAAACCCACATATACCTCCCGATATACGCATCGATAAATGTGAAATATCCACAAGCCTAACATTGTCTAGCAAGACTATGTCGCCAAATAAGTGTAAATATTTACAACTACTTAGAAATTCAATTTTCCACAAGATATATATTTGAATAAAATATGATCCTTGACCAGAAAAACTATAAAGCATTAATTAAACGATTATTAAGAAACAATTGTCATCAATCTCAATCAAGTCTAGAAATGAATAGGTGTTTAACTAGACATATATAACACAAAATAAAAGGAAATAAACATGATATTCATGCTTAGAAAAAGTATTAAAAATAAAAATAGAACTGCTTGAATCTAGGGATTCATCTTGGAATCTCACCGTGGTGATGTTTGAGTAGCCTTCCGGACTTCTCTCCTTACCTCTTCTTAGCCCTCATTGATAAGATATATTTTTTTAGATAAATAGGTGGTTTTTATAAGGTTTTGGAAACCTCGAAAGACCTAATTTTTTAGTTTGATACTCATCGCACCCAACTTTCAATCGGCTGTGAAGTCAGGTATAGTCCTAGTACCTTCTTCTCGTGGCTTTTAATTCAGGTATCAAGTCAAGTGGTAGTATAGTGTCTTATATGAATTGCGCACAGGAGATGCTGCTTGATCACTTATGACCCTCTAAGCATTCGAATTAAACTTAGGTTATTTAGGAATATTGTAACTCCATCTCTTAAATTTTCACAGTGACTTGAATCACTTCTATTAGACTTTGCATGAGTGAGTTATGGCCAAAATATAAAACTGTTGCGCTGTCACTTACTTCAATGCTTCATAAATTCAAGTTCTTGGCTCCTGATTTCAGCATCTTTCCTTACTTTGTCCCTATTTGTGCATCTTTTAGTTTCCTACTTAGAGTTATCAATGCTTGTTCCAAAGAAGGCTTGGGAATCTATCATTTATCTATGAAAAACACCAGAAACACCAAAAGCGTAATAATTTCCAAGAAATAAGAAAAACAAGGAGATTCACATGAACAACATACATCAAGTATATAAATGCAACAAACTATACAATTAAAAACACGTATTCTAGCATGTGAACAACGAGTTCAACTCTTTTTGAAGTTGGCTCCCATTAAATAAGATGATAAAGTTATTCTCCTCCTCCTTCCTTCATTGGTGGCAAACGGTCACATTCTAGAGACAGATTAAACTTATGCTCTTGTATCCTATTATATCTCTTGAGAACTAGAAATCTCTTGATGTTTCAAAATGAATAGGTACCGGAGAAAGTAATTGTAGACTACGCCCATGCGAACTTTGTTAATCTTAACAATGTACTGCATCTCTATTTTTTGCTCTTTTGGTTGTTTTTATTTTTTGGAATAGGATGCCACTCTGGTATCAGTGTTACTGGCTCCCAGATTGTTGTTGCTTTTACTACCTCCCACTTTGTGGGTCGATAGTCGAGTAATAAAAACTTATTCGTTTATTATACTCTATCCAAATGCAATTATACAGTGTGGATGTAGTACAAAATGAGCAAGATCTATTTCCACAAGAACCACATATCGATTCAAAATTTACAAGTATTATAATATAGATAATTTAATTTTATTTAAACGATATGAAAAGATGGTTATTTTTATTGTAGTATGAATGACGATCATAAACTAAGTATAAATATGAACTAATAATCTTATCCAAAAACAAAGCACAAATTAATTGTAAGATGGAAAATATCAAGATATGGGAGATATTTCAGGGTTTGGGATTACAATGAACTCGTAAATGTTATTTCTTTTCAATATTGTTTGTGATTAAATTCACTATAGCCCAATCACACATATAGTTTAACCCTTCTCTTGATAGTGACCAAATCATAGATTCTAAGTATGAAACAACATCTCCGTTTGAAATCATAATTAGAACTCCAAAAAGGTTTAAAGATTTGTAAGACTTCACTATTAATCTCAAACCTCTTCGTTTTGTTGATTAGAGTGTTTCATGTTTGAAAGTCTATTGCTTAATTTCATCTCTCGAATTATAATTTATCAAGTTATTAGTTATAAATGGTTGTCAATCAATCACAACTTAAACATACATAAAACTTCGTAAATCACTTATGCAATAATGAAATCAAAACATAAAAATAGCAAAGGGGTCATACTCAACTGAAAGAAATATTAAAGAATTACTTATCCATTGTTTCTCCAAACCCCATAAAATGAAATATTAAATACACATGTTCAAGAAATTAGCTAAGAAATTCATCGAACACATATCGTTCATAAATAAAACAAAGGCAAAGTAAACTGTATCGATTGTGTGGATTCTTTGATCTTCGTGTTTCCTATGTTTCTCTTCCAAATCACTTTAAGTTCACATGAGTTTTTTTTTTCTCAAATAACTTGCTCATTGTCAAAGCAAACATGAAAAAACATACAAAGAAATAATAATAATAATAATAATAATAATAATAATAATAATAATAATAATAAGTGGTATTCTGTAATAAGAATTCAATATCAGCATGATTTGAAAAGGTGAAAGTGTTGAAATTAATAGATTGAATGATAGAGGAAACTAAATCAACTTACGCCGTCAGTGCAGATATAAAAACATCTTAGCTGAAAGAATTGCAGACCTAGATTCATAGTTTTAGTTCAAGAAAATGTGTGTTGTTAAGAGTAACAAATAAATAGCATCGGAAATTAAAAGAAACATGTATAAGCTTTTGACTACAAGAATAGTTTATTCTTATATTAGAGCCAACAATCAATGGTTACAAAAGTCCTAATCTACTAAGTGAAGATAAATTAAAAGCTCCTCAAGAGTATATATGATCGAAATTAGTATAACTCTTTCAAAAACTAAGATTCACAATCACAAGATTGGATCTTAATGAAATAGTAAAAACTATGGAAGAAAACAACTTTGTTTGCAAGATGTTATGTCGAATGTTGGCGGTTGAAAACAACTTTTTGTTTCTGGGCAGGTTGAAGTAGTAGAGGTCTTTCTAAATATTCCATTTGAGAAGAATTTCCTTGGTTTACAGATCCTTCACAAGACAAAATTCAGGGTGAAATTCAAAAAAGACTTTATTATCTTTTGCAAACTGTTAGACACTTAAAAGATTTTTCTTATTTTAGGAACATGAAGTAGGTCCTTGATCAGAAATATGTGAGACTTTAGTGGTGATTTAATAGATGAATTTCCATAATGAGAGATTTGGATACCTGAACCATTTACTAACTGAACCCTATCTGCTCTTTCATACTCGGATGCTATGTTCAAGTTTCTTAGATCATAAGCAACATGATTGGTGGCATCTGAGTCAGGGTACCACCAAGACTCAGCAGATGTTTCTTCATTTCTCACATTAGCCAGATGAGCTGCAGAATTCTGAAAGTTACCCTTGCTTCCACTCTGATTGTTACAATTTGGAGGTGTGTAGTTCTCATCAAATCTGTGATAGGAACCATCAGCAGTATGATTAGAGAGTTTGTAAACTTGGCATCTTGGCTTTTTGTTATTATATCTTCCACCTCTTCCTCTTGAACTGGAGCCTCCTCTGAAATTTTCTCTTCCTCCTCTATTTGAGTTGTTGAACTGTCTACCTCCTCTTCCTGTATAGGAGTTAAATGAAAAGTTTCCTCTTCCTCTGTAATAATGTCCTTAGCTTTGCTGAGTATGGTTGATGGATGGTAGTGATCCTTTAGTATTGAAGTGAGATTGACTAATCCCTTCAAGTCTACTTTCAAAGATGACTCTGCAGCTAATCCCAACCATCATAGGGCTGTACTCACTTCCTAGGACACCTAGGATTGTCATAATCTGTTCTTGCTCACTAATGTGTTGTCCTGCAGCTCTGAAAAGATCACAAAGCTGTTTAATCCTGTTCAAATAATCTTTCATGCTCAAGGTTTCCTTTTTGATGTTGTTAAGCTGATACTTATAGTCTAAAATCTTAGTTGTTGATTCATGAGCAAAGCTTATTTCAAGATTTTCCCAGATCTCTTTGGATGTAATCAAGCCAACAGTGGGTAGATTTCCAGATAAGGAAGATAATAACCATGAAACAAGCAGCTGATCTTGTTTTTGCCATGAAGAGTATGCTGGATTAATGTCAGGATCAACAAATGTACCCGGGGTAAAGTGTATTCGAGAAGCTTGGTTCCCATTTAGATAGACTTCCAAACCATAGCCACGAACAGCTGCTAAAATCTATTGTTTCAAGACCAAGTAGTTATTCTCATTGAGTTTAGTGGTGATCAATTGACATTGTGGCTGTATTAGTTTGTTTTGTTCTTGTGTATGACCAGAAGTTGTTGCAGATGAAGCAGACATGTTTTATTGGTGAAAGGTGAGATTTTTATTGCAAAGAAAGTGAAAATAACAGCACAGAGGCAGCAGGTTACCCTGCCGCTCTGATACCATAAAGGAAAAGTTGATTTATCATAAAAAAAGAAATGCAGAAAAACAGAAAAAGCTGCAAGCTTTCTATATTAGGTTTATGAAAATGCTCTGCCGATTTCTTTGCTCCTATTCTTAATACTTACAAAGATAAAAAAACCACACATATATAGACATAGTCTAAGAACTCTCTAGACTTCTACAGCTGGCATTTACACGTGTAGGATAAGTATAGGAGGGCAGAATGGTAAATCCATTAAACCCTAAACCAACTGTGTGTTTCTTGGTCATTTGTGGTTTGCATGGTTGGCATTGCACCGTTGCATGATCCTCATATTTTGTATGCATGTCTGACTCAGTGCTGGATCCTTTTGTGTTCATATTTTCAATGAGTTTACATTTAATTTAAATGAAATATTAGGTTAAAATTGATCCAAACTCTCGAATGCATGTTATAGACACGTACAATTTAATTATAAGGAATTGTTGGCTCTAACAAGCAAACATATATAGTATGTTGGCAACTCACGTCTGTGTGGTGAAGCAATTATTAAATCCTAATAACTAATGCATTTGAGGAGTTATTAACAATGCCAGTTACCATATGTGGTGTTTACAAGTCTAGAGAGGTTATTTTCATGGTAAAGATAACTATATATACATATATCCTTGGGTTCTCTTTTTTATCCACATCATTACATGAAACACCACCTATCAGATTTAGAAGAGAAGCAAAATTCATTGGAAATGGTTGATGCGACCAAAAAGATTGACTCACCAAGAGTGAGGTCGGAACTCTTCGAACTGCCTTATCGATTGCGAACGACCTGCACAAAAACTCGAGACAGATTGCTCGGGCATAGTCCCTCCGATGCTTAAGTCAGTAACCTTATGATTTAGAAAACGAGAGTTGTGTATAAAAGTAGGAATAATTTGTCTTGGTTAGAATTGAGGTCCGTGTCCTCTTTATATAGAAAAGAGACATGTCCCCCAATCTAGGGTTTCCGTCTTCTATTTACCTTTTACTTCCATAATAAAACCACCGACTCATAATTAAGATTATCGCCTCTTGTTAATTTACTATAATAACCTTATACCATAGATCTCTTCCCTCACTAACAGCTTGTCGGGGCCCATTGACCATGTTCACCTCATTACCAGCTCGTCGGGACCCATTAACCATGTTTACCTCGTTATAGGCTTATAAATCCCTCCTCACCTTTACCTTCCATGATTCAAGAACATAACCATTATACCCTAATACTCTTGATGTCAACGTGCATGCCGATCTGAATACTTAATGCCGTATCAGCTAGTCCCCCATATTGTTCCTTATTAAGGTATGAAATCAAATAAAATATAAAATCCAAGTTTTAAAGACCACCCGCTCATGAGGGATTTTTGGGAAGAACAACTATCGCCAAAAAAAAAAATCCAACCATTGTCCATTAAACGCAACTTACCGTTGTGTCGGGGAGGACATGTGTCACCTCACCGTTTAATCTAACATAAAATAACCATGGTGGACCGTTAAAATGAAAGGCCCACATTTACCCTAACCATATAAAATTTGTGTCCTTTTTTCCATTAACCTTATACCCTTTTGCAAAACCTCACCCCAAATTGAAATATTACAGTATTTACAGCGTCCGCCATTAATTATCCTCCAATCTTTCAAATGTAAGCCATCTTTTTTCAATGAACAAATAAGCTATGCAATACCACCAAATCTCCACACCATGGGTAAGTTCCCCTTATTTCCTTTCCAATTTTTGGTATTTTTTGTTTATATGTACAATTTTGAATGTGTATTTGTTTTCTTCTCCATTATTTTTTCAACAACTTTTAACATCTTCTCTTTCTCAAAAACCTGATTCCCAGAATCCTAGCATCAACTCACCCTTAGAGCTATCCCACAACTCCGTTCCACTTTCTGAAACTGAGTTGATAGAAATTCCTTTAAATAGGAAGAACAATAAGAAAAACCATATCCCACTTAGATCCAGCCTAATAGATGAGCCCGCTAATTAATATGCGTTTGTATTGATTTTTATATATATTTAGGTAGAATTTTAGTTAGACTTTTATTAATTTTGGTATAGTTTGGATAGGTTGAGCATATTTTTATATATATGTATCCCCGTCTTATTTTACCGAGCTTTGATCGTAATTGTTGCAATTGGGTGATTATTCTTTCTTTTTCCCCATACAACTAAGTAGCCAAGGAAGCTCGGTACTAGAAAGATGAAGCTTGAAAACCATTGCGAGAACCGAGAGACGAGAACGAGCAAAATGTCAAAAAAGTAGCATAATTACCTACTTAGCGGTAGGGTTAGCGGTAGCTCCTACCACTAAGGGGTGCCAGATTGTTGCCAAAAGGATTTAGCGGTAGGTTAGCGGTAGCCCCTACGGCTAAACTACCGCTAAGTGATGTCACAGTCTTCTAGAGATTAGATAACGGTAACCTTAGCGGTAGCCCCTACGGCTAATCTACCGTTAAGTGCTAACAGAGACTTCCAGAGATGGGTTAACGGTAGCCTTAGCGGTAGCCTCTACGGCTAAACTACCGTTAATGGCCCAGAATCAAACCATGAATTATTTTATCATAAACACATGCATATTTAGACCATGTAGACATTAACCTCATTGACCTGAATAGGTCAGGTAGACATAGTCATACACATAAGTAGATCGACTAATAATAAAAGACCATGCATTTGCATAACAAGTACTAAACCATAATTTCATATTGAGGTGACATCAACGATCGCATCTAGAGACATCAAATTTAAAAAGGTAAGTTTGGACTGTGTTGATAAATAGAGCTTTATGGTAAGAAAAATTTACTATGTATCATCTATCGAACCTAGGGATTTTTGTGAAGCTCTAAAAGATTAATTTTGGTTTTTGAATATTCAAAGTGAGCTTGATAAATTTACCGATAATGATGGTTGGGAACTCGTTCCTCATTTCACTAATGAAAACATGATGGAAACAATGCGGCTTTTCCAAAAATCTTCTTATGAGCATGGAAATAGTGTATGTAACAAGCTCATTTGCTTATTCAAAATAGTTTTTATGAAAATGAGTCTTTTTATGATGATCGGTTCTCACTGAAAGCAAGATTTGATAATATTCATTCTCTGATAGCTATAGGTTGTCATCTTGATCTTAAACTTCACCACATCGATGTTAAGAACTCCTTTTCTAATGGTAATATTAGTGAAGATTTGTATGTTACTCAACCCCATGGTTTTGAGAATCTTTATAAGCCTGATCATATGTTCAAGATTAAGAAGGCTATTTATGGTTAAAAAGAAGATCATCATGCATGGTTTGACAAAATCACTCATTCTCTCCTTAAATTTAATTTTAAAAGGGATGAAGTTGATAAAACCATGTTTGGTCAAAAATTTTATAATGACATTCTTACTGCACAAGTTTATGTGGATGATATTATCTTTGGATATTCATCTGATAAATTAACTAAATTATTTGTAGATTTCTTGGCCTCCATGATCGAATTAAGCATGGTTGGTGAGTCAAGTTGTTTTTTGGGTTTAGAATCAAGCAATTGCACAATGGCATCTTTATTTCTCAAAGCAAGTATGGAACACAAAAGGCTCCTGCACTGAGTCAGACATGCAGACAAAATCTGAGGATCATGCAACGGTGCAATGCCAACCATGCAAACCACAAATGGCCAAGAAACGCACAACTGATTTAGGGTTTAATGGTTTTACCATTCTGCCCTCCTATACTTATCCTACACGTGTAAATGCCAGTTGTAGGAGTCTAGAGAGTTCCTAGACTAGGTCTATATATGTGTGGTTTTATTATCTTTGTAAGTATGAAGAACAGAAGACAGAAAATCATCTGAGCATTTTCATAACCCTAATATAGAAAGCTTGCAGCTTTTCTGTTTTTCTACATTTCTTCATTCATGATAAATCAGCCTTTCCTTTACTCATCCACACCCATCTATATGTATGCATGCACTCACACACATTCACTCCACCCAAATAAATAAATAAATAAAAACTATTAAGAAAAAAAAATGTTCACCTGAAGTAAAAACTAAGGGTGAGTTAGACGGTATGATATACCTATAATTTATCTTATACCATATATTGTATCAAATATTTTAGTATAAAAAAATGGGAAAATTATCGTTTAGTGACAAAATCAAACTTGTATCTACCATTTAATCCCTTTAATTAGTTTTTTCCCATATAGGCCAAATTAATATTATTAATTAATTAATGGTAGATAGGAATTGACTGTATTGCCCCTAAATAAATTCACGACCAATAGACTTGTCTAAAGTAACGTATGAAATTCACGACCAATAGACTTGTCCAAATTAGTATTAAATTCTCTAAACCCGTTAAATTAGTACGAAATTTTATTAGTATAAAATTCTAAAGAAAAGTAAGGACCAATCAAATCCGTTAAATTACTATAAAACTTTAAAAAGGCTTTTCTAGATTAGTATGAGATTCTCAAATCCCGTTAAATTAGTACAAAATTTTACAATATGAAATTCACGTCCAAATTAGTATTAAATTCTCAAATCCCGTTAAATTAGTACGAAATTCTATTAGTATGAAATTCTAAAGGAAAGTAAGGACCAATCCGAGAAATCAGTTCTATTTGATAAGTATTAAGAGTGAGATTTGGGGATGAAATCAGAAAAAAATTTTATGGACGTAGAAGAAGATATGTATTGATTTAGTTTGTAGGGTATATTTATAATGTGTCTATAGGAAATAAATATAAAAGATATATGAAATATCTTTTGGACTTAGTGGAATACGATCATTTACTTTTGGCCAAATAGTCAAAGCCCCTAAAAAAATATTATCGTTACCTTATCAAAATTTTCGATATGAAGAAAGGCATACAAACACCATACCAAATTTTTGATGTACCAAAAATATCGGTACGGTACATTATGTACCAATATATTGATTATCTTTTTAAGAAATTAATATATTTTTATCATAAACAACAAATATCTATATAAGCTTGTTTGCATTTTTTCGGTTTTTGGGTATTTCGGTATACTATGATGCTATTATCATGGGATATTTTTGTGTAATTTTCAATATAGACACAATAAAATTAGTTTTTTGTTTAATATTTTATTAGTTTTTTGAAACCATGTTTAACATTTATTATTATTATATTAGTTTGGATAGAACTACATAAGCCGAGTCCAAGACACCTGGGAAGACGAATTTATTTTCTGACTATAAATACCACTCTCTTTTCCCATTGACGAAAAACATACAATTGAGTAACTCGATTTTCCAGAGGTAAAATTTCATTTTTGGTACATTATGTTGGCCACTTTCCACAAAAGGTACGTGATGTTGGCCAGCATCAAAGTACATCCACTAAGTTGGCAAACTCATCAAATATGGTACATTCTTATCACAAATGCTGATGTGGCAGGATTATTTAATTTTTCTTATCATTTTTTATTTAATTTTAAATAGTAAATGGATATGAAGATTCATTTTTGCCCCTCCCTTTTAGGTTTTTTTTCTTCCTTCCTTCCTTTCTCTCTCTCCCCCATTTTTCTTCTCCTCTGAATTTATAATGATGATGATATGTTTTCTTCTCCTCCGAATTTTATTTCACCCCCAAATCGGAACACTTCAATGAAGAAGCTGAAAAGCGCGGCCATTGAAGAGGAGCTCCAGATTCAGGTATGTCACTAAATCATGGCTCTCTTTAATTTCGAGTTCTAAACTAATTTAAAGCATTCTAATGCCGTACCATACCTGTTCATAATCAGAAATATTTTTCCCTTGCAAAGAAGAGTCTTGAAATGGGATTTCTCAATCCTCAGCGCCTCCTCACAATCTTCGAGTGCTTCGGAAAATTAGAATAGCCGGGCCTGGGCCTCGCCCAGGTTGGAGAAGGCCAGGCAGAGGACTTTTTGGTCGACCCGTTCCATGACTCGGATCTGACTCGGTGCCCTCGTCATCATTTCCTCAATCGACGTCACGATTTTTAATTGGCTGGGGTTTAGATTGCTCCTAGTGGTGGGGCAATTGGGGCCAAGGATGATGATTAGGAGATTCGAATTGGCAATTTTTGGGAGGAGCCGGGGGATCGTGAAGGCGAGGACCGATTTCGAATCGATGATTTGTTTGGCGAGGTGTTGAGGGGGTTGGGGGTGGTGACGACGGCGCCGATGGACATGACGGCGAGGCAGGCGATTGGGAAGTCTTTGGCTCAAGAACACTACCAATGGCTCTATATTCGTGTTCTATTCCGTCTATGATCAATTCTTCTAATTCAGCAGTTCAAATTTACCCTACTACCAATAACGATAATTTCCCCTTTCTTTTCGATCGAGTTCGATTCGATTGTCCCTTTGCTGATCCAAATGATGTCATATCGCTCGTTGGTTCTTGTAATGGTTTGGTCTGCATACATTTTTCACCCAACACCATCGTTTTGTGGGATTTTGTTGGATTAAATTTGTTGTTATATTATGTCTAATTGCAGACTGAAGAATGGAGAAAAACGGGGGAGAGAGAGAGAAAGGAAGGAAGGAAGGAAAATACCTAGAAGGGATGGGCAAAAATGAATTTTCACATCTATTTATTATTTAAAATTAAATAAAAAATGATAAGAAATTAAATAATCCTGCCACGTCAGCATTTGTGATAAAAATGTACCATATTTGTTGAATTTGCCAACTTAGTGGATGTACTTTGATACTGGTCAACATCACGTATCTTTTGTGGAAAGTGGCCAAGATAATGTACCAAAAATGAAATTTTCCCATTTTCCAGACAAATCCCCATAACAATTGAAAATGCAAATACTTTAACTCTTGAAGTTATACTATACTATTCTTTTGAGCCCGGTAAATAACGTTTTTAATTCAAGTGAATGTAACAATTCAAAATTATGTGTGTTTTAATTTCATCTAAAAAAAGGGAAAAGATAGATTATGTAGGTTATAAGATTACCTGGTGCATAATACATTATGCACACGGATAAATATATAAAAAGCGGTTGATTAAAAATATGAATGATGTGATCATCCAAAAAAGCATAAGATTACCACAAAATTTTCCATTGGTAAAGACTAGAAATTCAACGGTAAATCGTATTACCAATGAGATTGCTAATGGATTTGCTCCGTCAGTAAAACCCGTGTCATAAGGAAATTGCCAAGGGATTTACCTGCAAAAAAATTATGTCGGTGATTTATTGAGGGAAAATTATTATTTTTGTTAATATTATCGACGGAATTAAGTCCATCGTTATTTTATTTAATATATTAATTTAACTTTTAATAATAGCGCCGGATTTCTTTGTCGATAGTTTATTGAGTTTAAAAAGTAATTGTGGGCTCCTAACCAGCCCAGCCCCACCCCCACCCCCACGGGGTAAATTATTAGATATCGAAAAATCAATTATTATTGTTGTCCCGGGAACAGCTGAGGTTGAAGTTGTGTAGTGTACAAAGTAAGATACTTAATTATCAAAGTAACTAATGAACATTGTGTTAAAAGGAAACAAACAAATGAAAGTTAAATTAAAAAGTAATGTTTATCTTGTAATTATAGTAATGAAACTAAAGAAAAAACTAATGAATATCATGATAAAAAAGATGAACATTAAGTAAAAATAAATGAACATTCACTTAAACTTCTGATGGAGTACCATGTTATGTATACAACAGTGTACAGTATATTGGCTGCCGCCCATGAAGCCATTTTAATTCCCTTAAAATGTGGCCAAAGGAAATTGATCGACTTCAAAGGAGGTGACCTACCTGTTGGGTCATGTATGATATATTTAAAAAAAATCTTCTCTGATTTATTTATTTATAAGATATATATCTAAACTAACTTTGTAAATAATAATTATAAATATTTATATTATTATTATTTAAAAGTGTGTTATAATTATACTATATGTATTGGAATTAAATTATATATATTAAAGTAATATTACAATTAAACATACCAAATAAAAAATGAGAGTTTTACTCACAATTTTTTTGTTATTAAGAATTTTTGGAATGAAAAATTTGTAATTATTAGGTAGTTTTAGTCTTCAAAATTAAACTTGATTGTAAATTTACACCATATTTTTATGTCAAAACTAACGAGAGAATTAAAACCCTCATAATTACCGAGGGATTTCAATTCCTTTGGTTTGGCCTAGTTTTTTTTTTTTTTTTTTTTTTATGCTAAACATTTATTGTTTTTATGTTTTTAAGATATCTAATCTAGATTTATAAATTTGTTGTGAAACTAAGAAAAGAGAGGAGAGAATGATCAAGAGACTTGTTTATTATGGGGACTAGAGTCCCTTTTTTATAGTTACAAGATTAGGGTTTAGGGTAGGATAGTCATTCATATAATATGTAATTAAGGCAATTAATTAATTACAACACTCCCCCTTGAATGACCTCAAAAAATGCTGCCTCGTTAAAACCTTGCCAGGAAAACCCAATGGGACAAAACCTGGTCGAAGGAAAAAGAGTACAGCCCTACTCCCCCTGAAAAACATGTCTATAGATCTTTGAGTCGCCGCATGCCTATCTTGTGTACCAATCTTTTAAATGATGATGTTGGTAATGCTTTCGTGAATAAGTCCGCCAAATTATCATATGAGCGAATTTGCTGGAAT
>BMAC01000564.1:379963-448792 GCA_014905375.1 Phtheirospermum japonicum | reverse complement strand
ATATATATATATATATATATATATATATATATATATATATATATATATATATATATATATAGACTAGTTTAATACCCGTATATTACACGGGGTTTATCAAAAGATAAATATAAAAAATATTTGCGATAATTACAAATTCTATATAAAATGAGAAATTCAAATGATGTATTTTCAACCCTTGCCTTGTACATGTTTAATTATTTATTAATTATTAAATTTTTATTTTCATGCTTAGATTCAATTTGTTAATAATTTTATTTACATACTTATAAAAATTCAAAAGAAGTCACATTCTAAACTCGTGCCTAATCTCTACTTATTAATTATTATTATGTTATTTTGTATTTTAAAGTTTAGATTAAATTCGTTAAAAATATTACTTACATACTTTGAAAGCATAAACGAATGTCATACTCTCAACTCGTGTCGCATTGTACCGATATCTAATCAATATTTAATAATAACGGGGAAACCCGTATAAAATTGAGTTTGAAAAATATAAAATATACAACACCCGCGTGTTACATGTGAATATATGATATAAAAAATTAAATTTTATATGACCTTGATAATTCTATTGAAAAAATATCGTGCATCTAACTTGTAGTATATGTAATATTATTTTAATTTCTTTTTTTTTTCTGCTTAAGATATTAAGTTGTTCGTGCAGATATATAATATATATGTATCAATGCATTATATTTAAATTAGATAAAGAGATTTAGAATATATTTAATATTTATTTTTCTAGGCATAATAATTTATTATTAGTATTAGTATTACGTTATCTTTTTTGTTTCACTTTGTTTTTGTTTTTGTTTTTATTTGGTGTAACAATAGTTTTTCATATATATTTTTAATATTATTTTCAATTTATTATATTGGGATTAGATAAAAAAAAACTTTAAGTTTACATTTTTATATTTATTTCCCTTTTGTAATAACTTTATATAACTCATATTTTTCTTATATAAATATTTAGAATTATAGTAAAATTATTTCAACTTTTATTGTAAATAAAAATTAATTCAACTTATATAGATTTTTTCTAATTAGATATAAAATTTTTATATTTTTATATTAGAAGAATAAAAGTAAGATATTGAATTGAACAAAATATGTTAAAGAAAATACTATAGTAGGTAAGATGTAATAAAAGAAAATTTTTGAATTGGCAAAATATAATATTAAGAAAGTATTAAAGTAGGTAAATATATAAAAAAAAATATACTAAATTAGGTTAATATTAGGCTCGGATGACAACGAAGCATTAAAATATTTTCCAAAGCTAACGAATCATGAAAAAAAGACACATAAAATAAAAGGATTTTGGATTAATATATAGGGGAGATATCTGTACTTGGGATTCACATAATAACGTCTTAACGTCTAACTAAGACACTTGCCCTTCTAAGTTGAGCTAACATCTTAACAAAGAAGATCTACCACAAACACAAGAGCCTACTAAATAGTTACAAAATAAAAATCATGAGTCCTCAACAACAAGAATATTTACTCTATACTTATTGTTGGCTTGAATAGGTGCAAATCCTTTTTGACGTTTATTTTTTTTATATTCTTTTTGGTTAAACCATATGATATCCCACACTTTTATTTATTTAAAATTTGTCAAATGCCTTTCTGCCATTTAGGGCTTATCCAATCAAATTACAAGAAAATGCAGAATGTATGTCCTCAACGAATCAAGCAGCTTTTCCCTATGAATTGCCCTCATATGCTAGTATGAATTTTTTTTATTTATTTTTTATTAATAACTGGGAGAAGCAAATACCTTTCAGTTGCGACTTAATACCTTTCATAAATGTGGATGCAAAATTAAAACTCTGTCGACTTCAATAACCCATCCTATTCCATCTATAAGAACTTCTTGGAATTTTTCCTTGTGTTTAACATGTCATTGCAAAATAGTTTTGAACTATTAGGGATATTACGGTCTTTTATAAAAAGTTAACAAGTTAGTTGTCAGTTAAAGTTGTTAGAGTTAGTTAACTACAAAGTAGGGATTAGTTAGCTAACTTATCCAACAAGCAAAGAACAACTTATATATAAACAGACAAGATGGAGAATCACAAATGAAGTTTATAATAATAAAAATAAATTCTCTAAACTCTCTCTCAACTTTCAATATGGTATCAGAGCTCTTCCGCTTGCGCTCATTTTTTTCAGCTCGCTAGCCTCCCTCTTCAGCTCGCGAGCTCACATTTCTTGTTCTCTGGTGATTCTCCGGCGCAATCTCTGATCCCGGTTTTCATGGCGGCGACACAACCAATGGTCAATTTAGGGCATTTCCCGCTGCTTACTCTGCGTCTCGATCGAAACATTTTTAATTACTGAAAATTGCAAGTTCTTTCTATTGTACGAGCATATGGATATGAAGATATGCTCCTAGGGCATGAATTAGCTCCACCGCGTTTTCTATCTGCTACCTTCGGCAATTCACTAGATTCGACAGTAGAAAATTCAGCATATCTACTATAGATTCGCAAGGATCAACTACTGTTTAGCTGGCTTATCTCATCGTTAACTCAGTCGATGCTTGGCCACGTCACTCATTGTCAAACTGCGTCAGAGATTTGGCAAGTTTTAACTTGTCCTTTTCAATCTCAGTCAAAAACCAGAGTTCTGCAACTCCGTTTTATGCTTTAAACCCTAAGAAATGGGGATTTAAGTGTTGATTCCTTCATATTAAAAATGAGAGGCATGGCTGATGAATTGTTAGCTATAGGTGTTATAATCTTTGATGAGGAACTAACTATGTATGTGTTAGATTAGTTAACTAGCTTAGCCACCAAGCAAAGAATAACTTGTTTATAAACAGACAAGTTGGAGAATCACAAATCAAGTTTATAATAATAAAAATCAATTCTCTAAACGCTCTCTCTCAACTTTCAATATGGTATCAGAGCTCGCAGAACATTTCTCCTCATGCACCGGTTGGTCAACACACAAGAGGATATGTTGATGGTAATAATTTCTCAGGTCATGATGGTTCTTGTTATTTTGACAGTGGCGCCTCTACACATGTCACAGCTGATTTGGAGAACCTGCAAGTTTAGTCAGTTCCATATCAAGAATCAGATAGACTTTTTGTTGGTAATGGTTCTTCCCTTCCCATAGCTCGCATAGGATCATATCATATACCTAGCACCACAAAATCTCAAAATGTGTTTCTTAAAAATGTTCGGTTTGGACCTAATATCACAAAAAACCTCCTGAACATATAATGTTCTAATTGAGTTTTTTCATGACTGTTGCTATGTCAAAGACAAGAACACTTCTCAAGTCCTACTAACAGGAAGGCTTAGAGATGGCCTCTACCAGCTGGATTTATCTCACTTAACTCATTCAAGAAAACAAAAGTCATCTGCTGCACCCGCATCCTTCAAAAGATGTTCATCCCACTCAAGTTGTTGCTTATCCTTTTCAAGCTTCTTATCAATTCAAGTTCAAAGCCCAAGTGTCAACACCTGACATAGAATATTAAGACATCCATGTAGCACAGTTTTAAAGTAAGTACTAAAACTTGTTGGAGTTTCTGCAATTTCTAATAATGTAGAATTTTGTGATGTTTGTAAACTTGGCAAGCTTCGTCAAAAACACTTTGCAAGTCAACCTACTAAAACTAGTGCTCCTTTCCAACTTGTACACACTGATATATGAGGTCCTTCTCATGTACAACCTGTTGATGGTTTTACATACTAAATTCACTTCGTTGATGATTATACTATATATACATGGATCTTTCCACTCAAGCATAAGTTAGAAACCTTAAACATTTTCAAGATTTTCAACAGCTTCATAGAAAGACAATTTGACACAAAAATACAATGCATTCAGAGTGACTAGGGTGGTGAGTACAGAGCTCTTGTTCCACTTCTAACCCAACTAGGAATCAAATTTCAACATCCTTGCCCTCATACACATCAATAAAATGGCAGGGCTGAGAGAAAACATTTACATATTCTAGAAGTAGGTCAGTCTTTTCTTGCTCAAACTACAATGCCTTTAAAATATTGGTGGGATGCTTTTTCCTCTGCAGTCTATGTTATAAACAGACTACCTACTTATGTTCTACAATCACAGTCACCCTATCAGGAATTATTTGGCTCTAATCCTAACTACAAGTTCCTTAAGATCTTTGGGTGCACATGCTTACCATATCTCAGACCATATAACAATAAAAAGTTTCTGTTTAGATCCTCCAAGTGCATTTTTCCGGGGTATAGCTCTGTTCATAAGGGATACAAATGCTTAACCTCTTCAGGAAGAATTTACATATCTGCTACAATAGAGTTCAATGAAAATGAGTTCCCTTACACTCAATTCTTTACAACTACAAAGCCCTGCAGTACATCATGCCATCTACCAGCTCGCGAGCTCAGTTTTTTAGCTCGCAAGCACATTTCTTCAGCTCACATATTGAACCAATAGAACTGGACTCATCATATCAATCTACATCTTCACCAGCTCATCAGCCAGTCACAGAAAACTCACCATCCACACAATCATCAAATCAATCTCACTCAGGTATAAATCTCATCATTGACCTACCCATTGCACCTTCAACATCTCAAACTCTCCCACTCAATCACATCCTCCTCCTCCTAACCATCCTATGGTAACCAGGTCAAAAGCAGGAATTTACAAACCAAAGGTCTTAACTGCCTATCCATCTCCAACTCTCCTAGAACCTTTTACTATCTCTTACGCTCTCTCTGATACCATATGGAAACAAGCTATGTGATTCAAGCTTTTGTGTACCTACTTTTATAAATGTTTGTCAAACGTTTAAAGCTTTCTCGCAAGAGTACGAGTTCGCGTGTAGGTTGGTAAGCTAAACCGAGTCGATTATCGAGGAACAACCAATTGGAGTCTCAGGTTTTTGTTTAATCACAAAGTAACATATGAACATGTATAATTGGGGGGGTTTGTTTGTTTTTTAATAAAGAACTACGGATTTAAAATCAATAACACTTAATTGAAAACTAATGAACTTAAACTAACTATCTCAAACTAATTAACCAACGAGAATTTAAAAGACTTAAATAACTAAAAGCTATGAACTAGGGTTTTGGAACTTGAAAAGCAATTAAAAAGCACGAATGAAATTACAACTAAATTACCAAACATGAATAAAAAAAATGAAATTTAAAGATGAAAGATTATAAACTAAATTATCCAAAGTATCCAAGGGATCCAAGGGATCAAGATTAAAGTAATTCAAGATCCAAAAATAAGAACAATTATCTAATAGCATAAAAATAACGAGAATTAATCTAGAAAGCGATGAAAAGTTTAGAGTACTTATTGTATCTAGGAAAAGCAATAAATTATCCATCTATTTTGGAGAAAAGAAATGGATCTTGGCCGAAGAACGAATCACGAACTAAAGAACGGAGCTTGAAACTTGTTATTTGTATCTACGTAACGGGAAGTGGAAACGAGCTATCTCTATGTCTAGTAACCTTAGGAAGGTGTGTGTTGTATCCAAGTCGAAATATGGAGGAGTATTTATAGTTTTCCCAAAACTTAGAGAGCAAGTTACAATAAAATCCCGATCTGGCACATTAATGGTCAGCTTAGCGGTAAGGGTTACCGCTAACGCTACCATTAACCCTTCGCTAAAAGTCACTGTCCGCACTTAACGGTTGGTCTTGCAGTAATGATGACCGTTAATGTGCCATTAAACTCTATGTTGCATCCTAACAGTAGGGCTAACGGTTCGGTAACCGTTAAGTTCATTGTTAACCTCTCACTTAAATCTCTCTATCGTGCCTTAGTGGTGAGACTAACGGTATGAGTACCATTAAGACCACCGCTAACATCTTCTGGAAACTCTCTGTCCATCAGTTGATTTTGGTTGCATCTGTCGATCGATTGCTCCTAGGAGTTAGCGGTAACCTAGCGGTTAGAGAAACCGCTAACCGTACCTTTAACCAATAATAATTGCTACTTCTTCGCCGAATAGCTCATTTCCGTCTCTCAATTGTCAAACTTCCTTAGTTTAGCGCTTAGATTCTCCGGTTACTTAGCTGTATGGGGAAAAACAAAGAATAATCACCCGTTTGCATCAATAATGATCAAAACACAGTAAAATAAGTTGGAGATACAAAAATACGGAAATACACTTAATATATCCAACTTATACCAAAATTAACAACAAAAACTAACTAAAATACTAAATAAAATAAGGACAAATTCTTGTTAACCACTATGCAGGATGAATTCAATACTCTCATGGCAAATAGCACCTGGGCCCTTGTCCCTTTCTGGCTAAATCTACATGTAATCTCAAACAAATGGATTTTCAGTATCAAATAGAAGGCTGATGGTTCACTAGACAGGTTCAAAGCTAGATTAGTTGCAAGGGGTATTGAACAGCAAGCTGGTATTGACTTCTTGGAAACTTTTAGTCCAGTTGTAAAGGCCTGCATAATCAGACTTGTCTTCTCACTAGCAATCGCTGATAACTGGTCCATTCAGCAGATTGACATAAACAATGCCTGCTTGCATGGTGACCTAACTGAAAATATTTATATGGGTCAACCAGAAGGTTTTATCAACTCCTCAAATTCAACAGCAGTGTGCAAACTCAACAAGGGTCTCTATGGTCTCAAACAGGCACCAAGGGCATGGTTCACCAAGCTGAAACAGTTTCTTCTGTCCATTAGTTTTCAAATATCAAAGTTTGACTCCTCCATGTTCTTCAGCAAGAAAGATGGCAAATTACTACTTGTTCTGATATATGTTGATGATATATTAATCACAGGTGAAGACTCATCAGGTATCACTCAGGTTATCAAACTATTAGGGGTCGAGTTTGCTCTCAAAACACTTGTCGAGGTCAATTATTTCTTAGGATTGGAGGCAAAGAGAACCAAAAATAGTATAACTCTCACACAGTCAAAATACCTGTATGAGTTACTAGCTAAAACTCACTTTCTCCAGTGCAAACCTACCTTTACTTCTATCTATCCAGCAGCCAAACTGCATCTCCAAGATAGTGCTCTTTTCAAAAATCAGAAATTGTACAGAAGCATAATAGGTTCTCTTCAATATCTCATTCTCACAAGGCCTAATATATTATTTGTAGTCAACAAGTTGTCACAATTCCTACATGTTTCTACTATAAATTATTGGACAGGCTGTAAACACCTGTTAAGATATCTCAAATGATATTTTGCAACTAGGATTCATTGCACACCTGTTTCTAGATTTATTCTTGAAGGCTTCTCAAATGCAGATTGAGCAAGCAATATTCATGACAGAAGAAGTACAGGTGGACATTGTGTGCTACTTGGTAAAAACATACTGACCTAGAGCTCCAAGAAGCAAAATGTTGTATCTAGGTCAAGTGCTGAATCAAAATACAGGGCGTTAGCAGACATAACATCTGATCTTATCTGGATAAAGCATATGTTTGATGAACTGGGATTACACTTGCTGTCATGTCCAGTTATATGGTGTGATAATCAAAGTGCGGCAGCTCTTGCCTCAGATCCGGTTTTTCATGCGAGGACAAAACACATTGAAATTGATGTCCACTTCGCCAGGGAAAAAGTGTTAGCCAAGCAACTTGATGTCAGATATGTTCCAACACAAGAGTAACTAGTTGATCTATTTACCAAACCACTCAACCATATCAAAATCCAGACCTTGTGTAAAGAGTTACCACTTGGGCGAACTGTTACAACCATCTCTACTCCAGGTTGAAAGACTCATTTTTTTTAGCTCGCAAGCACATTTTTTCAGCTCGCGAGCTCGCAAGATTTTTTTTTCAACTCGCAGGATTATGTCTTCCGATCGCGAGCTCGCTTTCATCTCGCAGAGTTTTTTAAGCTCTCAAGATCGCGAGCATCCTCTTCAGCTCGCAGGGTTTTTATTTTTGACAACTTGTGAGCACGTTTTCCTCAGCTTGCGCAATCATCTCGTCAGCCCGCAGGCAGCTTGGAAAATCTATCACGACCATCTTTGGTCCAGATTGAAGGGGGCGTATTAGGGATATTGTGGTCTTTTATAAAAAGTTAACAAGTTAGTGTCAGTCAAAGTTGTTAAAGTTATTTAGCTACAAAGTACGAATTAATTAACTAATTTAGCCACCAAACAACGAACAAATTATATATAAACAGACAAGCTGAATAATCACAAATCAAGTTTATAATAATAAAAATCAATTCTCTAGACTCTCTCTGACCTTTCAATATGAACCGTGTGAAAAAATTAGCTATTATTGATTGCACTTATCCCACCAAATAAATTCGATAGAAATCTGATTGTGGCAAATTTGAAGAAGATTCGTGTAAACATCAATTATATATGCTATATAGGCCCATGTTTGAGTAGGGAAATGTGTATATGAAGTACACGTAAATATTAAATAAAATTAAGAAGCAACAACAAAAAACAAAACAAAACAAAAAAAGTCAAGTTTCATAGCGAAATAAATCCTAGTGCTATGTGCTGGGAAATTGGGAAAGTGAACTTGGTACAATCGAAATAAAAAGAAGTTTTATGCTACAAATTATACAAGAGCAACATATATGCAGTCTACTGAGTGCCGTTAAATATTGAATGACACTAGTGTTCGAAAAATAAAGAAATTTAAGCACTCAGTCCGCTTTTCGATTCTCATTGAATTGTGCATAATTCGGAGGATGAATTGACATTTACAAATATACCATACACTACTACCAAACAGGCTTTTCACGTTGTCTTATTAACGTCGGTTTTAGAAAAACCGACGTGGAATGTATTTCACGTCGGTTTCTGAATAAACCGACGTGATATGTGATACATTTTCGTCAGGTATTTTAAAACCGACGTGATATATAAGTTCGCTCGTCGGTTTTTTTAAAACCGACGTGGTAAATTGTATTAGAAAATATTAAATACAATAAAAAAAATAAATAATAAAATCGGCCATTATCTTTTGTTCTAGACAACCCGCATCCCATATACTTCTCATTTTTCTCTCTCCCCGTAAGTGCTCTTGCGGCTTGCTTTCAACCTCCATCCATCCCGTTCTCAGCCCCTCCGTCTGTTCTTTGCCCCGTAAATCTCTCCGTCATCCACCACCATAACATCTAACATCAACCCCTCAGCTCTCGACCTAATCGAATTCCTTATAATTTTAAAACTCTAATTAGGGCAAATGTAACAAACACCTGAAATTGGCGAAATCGGAGCGAACCGCTTCTTCTCCACCATTTTGGGACTGGTGAGTGTTTAATCGTTGTTGTGTTCATTGTTCTAGCTTGAGTTTCTTGTTGAAATACTTGGATCTGATGATTAGGTGTTGGATTATTTCATTATTATTTGAGCACAATCCCACTGATTAATGAATTGAGGACAAAGGTAAGCGTATAAAATAATTTCTTCTCCACCGTTTTGGGACTGGTGAGTGTTTAATCGTTGTTGTGTTCATTGTTCTAGCTTGAGTTTCTTGTTGAAATACTTGGATCTGATGATTAGGTGTTGGATTATTTCATTATTATTTGAGCACAGTTCCACTGATTAATGAATTGAGGACAAAGGTAAGCGTATAAAATAGTTTGAAAATGAAAGAATTGATTGTGTGAAGTTGCATTCTGCCAAAACTTAGATTTTTCTTTGCATTTGATCATTTCAAACCTAGCTCCCAATTTAGACATTCAAACTGTTCTCTGAATTATCTTGACAGAAGTACAAGGTTTTAAGAGATTTATTGTTATCGATTAGTTTGGTCTGGTTTAATTTTTCAGACTGCATTTTTCCTCTTCTTGATTTCTGTTTTTAACCTTTTTTTTCTCTCCTTGTTATGTCTTAATTGGACTGGTTAGGTATTTACCTCTTAATTAATTATAGTAAGCTTAGTATGCTGGCTTTAATTTTAGTCATTTTAAAAGTAAATCGTATAATGTTAAGAGTTGGAGGTGATAACATACCTAGAGGCTGGATGAATCATATTTTGTGCGAACCCATTTGGGAATATCATCCAAATTCAATACAGTTTCACATAAAACGGAATTGAAATCTCAATCCTATTCAGTTCTTACTTTCTTATTTTGTGTTCGTCAAATTTTTGAATTTTGTTGTTATTTTTCCGATGGCTGCGAGTGCCAACCCATCACCAGGGTTCATAGCAACAAAAGCAACAACAATAATGGCAGGAAGAGTACGGCAGCGCTAAAGAGAATGTGAATAATTCCGACGGCGCATCAGCCACGGAGAATTCGGTGGCCGGGCCCACCCAGACGGCTCTCCGCCACAACCTAGGCCTGTCGCTTGATTGGACTCTCGAGGAGAAGTCCGTACTCGAGGATTTGCTGGCAAAGTCAGCTCCTGGGTCTTTATTTTCGATCCTTTTTTATTTTCATTTCGAGTCATATTTTTTCTGAATTGTGAATATTTTATTTTCGTGGGTTTTTGGTGTATCCTACGTGTACAAGTGTTTTAGATGTGTGTGATTATTGTTTATGGAATCTACTTTGGATTCTTGATAGTTTTCTTTCTCATTTATTGCTGAAAATGTGCATTTTTAGGTAATTTGGAATTGCAATTTCTTATTTGTAGCCGCTGGTTGTTTTGTTTGTGAATTGTTTTATTGTATTAAGATAGGCTCTTAGTTCCTTTTGAAAAAGACATTAGTGAGCTGAGTTCTCAATAGTTAATCCCTAAACCCATTCACGTCATTCTCTCTAATTCTTCAATAGTTAGATACAGAAAGGGAAATCAGAGATGGAGTCCATCCTAGGGTTTGCCGAACACCTACAGGATGACGTCGTAGAAGATAAATCCCACAGCTTCAAGCTGGTTCCATGGATAAGGCTGGGACGAGTGGAGGTTTGTCAGAGGATCACTTTTTTCTTGCTCTCCTGATTCCGTTGCCTCTACTCTCCGAAGAGTAAGAAATTAATTTTATTTTCAATAAATAGATTGATATAATTATTATTTTTTATTTTTACCTTGTGTTTGTAATTGCAAAGTTTTTATGTTTTTACTGTAGATATCGACGTGGCGAAGCAGAGGGTGCACCCCTGTGTTAGTTGAAGTCATTCCTTCCATTGTTGAGATTCAGCAGAAAGATCCTTTAGGTATTCTCAACTTTTAATTTTTAAAATTTTAATTCATGAAAAACATATGTCTTATTTGGTGTAGGTCAATCTTGAAGTCCTTTTCTGTTCAAAGATGAACCGAAAGAAATTTTATAAAATGCTATTAAGTGAGTTGTATAGTGTCAAGATGAACCGAAAGAAATTTTATAAAATGCTATTAAGTTACTGAAAACTTCAATGAGCATCAATTAGGTAAAAATTGGTCTGCACCAAGTTTTGCTGTGTATATAATTATGGACAGTAATCTTGTAGATTTTATTTAAGGATCACTGTAGATTTTACAAATCAAGAAATCTGAGTCAATGAATGGCCTATCTCCGTGTAAAGAATGCACATACATATTTTCTAAGTTTTAACTTTAAATCATGTAAATCAATTAGTTAGAAGATTTGGGTGGTTGAGGTAAATCCAAAATATAGCTATTCAGTTGAAGTTAAGAAACTCCGATAATTATTAATAATGAAGCTTATAGGTGGCCGTCTAATTTAAGCCTTTCTGTGGATGTTCTTTTTTGATCCTGTAGATATGAACATTGTCCGCAATATGTCTGTCTAGTGTCTATCCACACTCTTCAAGTTTTGTGTAGTTGCATCATACACTCTTAAATCCTCTATGCCTTTCATTTGCTGGAAACATGGTAAGGCATGTTTCAGTGTCTTTGCAATTGCGAAAGCATGTTTTTCACTTAATATCATCTGTGCTTTATTCTGTCTCGATTGTGGCTAATTTTTCCGAAACCAAGCAGTTGTGGTTTGATCTATGATTATTTTGTAGTTAAATTTGTCAGGTGTGGTATATGAACCATTTGGAAATAAATTACACAATTTTTTTAGGAGAAAATTTTTGGTGTGTCTCAAGCATTCACTTATCTGCATGAGGTTTCACAAATATCAATCAATGAAGCCAAGACCTCTGATGGTGCTTACCATTTAGAGTTGAAAGTACCACCAAGAACAAGACTTCTAGAAGAATTTTGGGAATTCTTGCAAAAATATGGATTTCGTTATGGAGATATGTATATGCATTCTTGACCATTGCTTCCTTCTGAGGTTCTGCTTGGAACACTTTTATTTTAACTGATAATTGAGTTTGTCGTGCTTGAAAGAACTTTTTTGAGTAGATTTTCATATCTCCTCTTTGATATCTTCTTGCTACCCTTTAAAGAGAATTTTGAACTCCAGATATGCCCTGTTGTCTATTTCTTTGCTCATTTGCCAAATCCTTGAGCACAGAGCTAATTCTCTTTGTTTCTTTTCCATTACATCTCTAAGGCGATGGCAATATTAAGAAAACTTCCCAAGGAGACTGTGAAAAATCTTTCTGCTAAAGGTTTCTTTCCTTAAGAGGGATACATACTCCAATACTTGCCATTTCCTCCAAATTGTTTATCTGTACCCGATGTATCTGATGGAATCAGCACCATGTCTACGGTTAGACATTCCTGTCCATTTTACTTACTTTCTGAACCTGTTTGTCTTATCTATCTGCTCGCTGATTGTCTTGATCTCATTAATGATGTCCAGGATCATTCCATAGCATTACTTAAAAAGGTGCTGAGAGTAGTGGAAATTATAAAAAAATTCAAGGTCTAGGAAGCCAAACATTGAGTCTCAAGAGATCGAGTCTAATGATTTACAAGCTACTGTTACACATTATCTGGAATTTAAGGGCACTGGCAAGGTACTTTTGGCTTTTTGTATGTTCTATTTGTGTTTTCATAGAAGGTACAGGAGATTATTGTTTTAGAGTTTCGTCTAGGCTCCAATTTTGTCATGTTTAGCATCCTCTATCTAATTTAAGGTTTGTTGGGTCTGGATATATTGATATMGCCACTGCATGGTGCACAATGTCCTGGTGGATTACCTGTGGGCGATTGATGATATTGCCTTTTCTTCTGGCGCTCTTCTTTTCTCTTATTAGCTTGTTTTCTTTGTTGAGCTTTCTGCAACTAAAACCCAATTTTCCGAAGTAGATTATGTGGAATTAAGCAAGTTTATGAATATTGACATTCTTTCTTTTCTTTACTTGACTATGTCCCTCATAATAGGGTAAGAAAAGAAAGAAAACTGTTTGCCACCTTGCACTGCATAACGACACCTGTTTGTTATGGGTAATTAATAGAACAAATACAACCCCCAAGAGGGGTACTTGTAATACCTCAGTTTTTTTTTTTTTTATTTAATTGAAAAAATAGGCTTAATTGCAACATTGGTCCTACAAGTGTAAGGGTCAAGTAATTTTTGTTCTGAAAGTTTTAAGTTTTTGCATTTTTGGTTCCCGTAAGTTTCAATCCCGTGCAATTTGGTCCCAAATGATTGTTCAATATGCCATTATTCCTAAAATGCCCCTTAAATATCAAAATTTTAAAAGGAAATGTGTACCAACCAAAATTTCTATATTCACTTGGGGCAAAATCGTCAAGGACTGAAATTTTCTCATCAAAAAGTTAAATAACTAAAATTGCCAACTCCCCAAAATTATGGGATTAAAAATGCAATTTAGCCTAAAAAATAACTATTTTATTTTTGGTAATTAAGCTGATTTTCAAGGGTAGATTTTGTAATATTCCATTGTGAGGAGCTATTAGTCTGGGAAATTGATTTTACATATTAAAAATGTAGGTGGACGAGCCTTCCAAATAAGGGGTCGTTGTTATTGGACGAATCCAACGGACATGTTGAGAGGTTTGTCGAGAAGCCAAAGCTATTCGTGGGTAACAAGATCAACGCTGGAATTTACCTCCTTAATCCATCGGTCCTCGATCGTATCCAGCTATGGCCAACGTCGATCGAGAAAGAGGTGTTCCCAAACATCGCGGCCGAGAAAAAATTGTACGCGATGGTGCTGCCGGGCTTCTGGGTGGACATCGGGCAGCCCAAGGACTACATCACGAGCTTGAGACTCTACTTGGATTCCTTGAGGAAGAAGTTGTCTCAGAAATTATCCTCGAGGGCCCACATAATCGGGAATGTCTTGGTGGACTAGAGCGCAAAAATTGGGGACGGGTGTCTGATCGGGCCAGGCTGTGTCGTGGAGTCAGGCGTGAAGATGTCTCGTTCCACAGTTATGCGAGGAGTTCGGATTAAGAAGCATGCGTGCGTCTCGAGCAGTATCATAGGTTGGCATTCGACAGTCATTCACTGGACCCGTGTGGAGAATATGACGATACTTGGAGAGGATGTTCATGTTGGCGATGAGGTTTACAGTAACGGAGGGGTGGTTTTTCCTCACAAGGAGATCAAGACGAGCATCTTGAAGTCTGAGATATTAATGTGAGCTTTGTTACCGATAGTGGTCAGTGGGTTTATACTTTTGGGTTTGATCCTTTTCTTTTTTTAATAATAAGATATATAATCACCCTAATTTACTTATTCCTATTATCAACTGTTTACTAATTCCTAAGATATATTAACTTTTGTGTAATTTCATTGGGTACATTTTGTGTTACTTTCATTGATCGAAAGTTTTTTTGCTTAAATGAGATCTTTTATTATATATTATTTATTAGGTGGGATGGTATAAAAGAATGAGTACCTGTAAAAAAAAAAACATACAACCACGTCGGTTCTCAAGAAACCGACGTGAAAAAGTCACAGAATCCACGTCGATTTCTCACAAAAAAACGACGTGACAAGTCAGATAATCCACGTCAGTTATCACAAAAAACCGACGTGAAATGTCATGCTTTTCACGTCGATTTTTGAAAATCGACGTGAACTTACGTGACTTTTAACGTCGGTGACTATCACGTCGGTTCAAAAACCGACGTTAAAAGTTAAGAAAAACCGACGTTAAATGTGCATTCTGTAGTAGTGATAATATAACCTTTTTTTCTTCAACAGTAGCACAATTACTTCTTTAAAAGCGCTTGCAAAATAACTTTCTAAAAATAGTAAAATATTCCAAAACTTAATCTAACTATTAGAAGATATTCTATATTCCTTTATTTATTTATTTATCTATTATATCTTTATGTATCTTTTCTATATTTGTTTTTTCTTGCACGTGTATCTATATTTCACAACTAAATAGAGAAAGTCATTCCATGATCATTTATATTTATATGGTATCAAGTCATCTAAGAAACACTAAGTTTTTTCTCTTTTCTCGATGTTCCCCAACCCTAGCTATCTGCCAACGGCCATGGCCTCTGACACTATTGGTTCCGTCACCGCCAGTTCATCGGCGCCACTTTTTCTAAGTCTTAGGAGAAAAGGCATGGGAGTTGCAGTCCGACCTCTTCGCCTAACCCAACTCGACCCCATGATGCCAATAGCCTTCCCCTCGTCGTAGTTAATATTACGATGCAAGCTCTCCCCTCATCAAGCTTGATACTTCCAATTATACCGCTTGAGAACCCCAATTCCATGCCTTACCTTATTGATGCGATCTTCTCGGCTTCATTGATGGGAGGAAACCATGTCCACCTCCTCTCCTACCCGGCGACACTACCGCAAAGCCAAACCCCGCCTTCTTTCATTGGACACGCCAGGATCAACTCTTTCTTAGTGCCATAATCGGTGCCATCTCGCCCTTAATAATTCTGTTTATTATCGGTGCAAAGACATACAATCAGGAATAGTATACCCTCACCAACACCTATAACGGCCAACGCGAGGGCGAATCCTTACGCTCAGAAGCAAAATTCCATATCCAACTAAAGGATTGCGTTCCATCACTATATTTATTCATGATGTGAAAACATTGGTGGATAAACTTGCTCTTCTTAGCGTCCCCGTCGATCCAAAGGATCTTGCCTTAGAAATCTTCAACGACCTCGACAATTCATATAAAGAATTCTCTCAGTCCATTCAGGCTCGTGAATCCCCGATCTTATTTGATGAACTTCATGAGAAATGCCTGAGTTTGGAGTCTTTAAGTTGCGGTGAAGCAATCGCCGGAATCTCCACAGGCGGAGCTTGCGATCATTTTGAACAAGAACCAATACCACAATATATCACTGCAGTCCCACAGTAATTTGCACGACACCAGTGTCCCTCCTATAATTAGTCCAACTCCACGCATGACAAGGGTCTGAACCCCTATATTGGCACTTGCTAATTTTACAGGGAACTTGGTCATTCGGCTCGCCATTATCTTCTCCTCTAACACGTCGTTCCTCCGCCTCAACCCATTGTATCACGCCCAACTTACTCCTCCCCATCCGCTCATATGGCCATGGGTTTGATGTCGTCTCAGTTCTAAATGGCTCCTTGACTCTGGGAGTTCCCTTCCTACACTTATCTTATTATGATAGCGATGATGTTGTTATTAGAAATGGTAATGGTTTGGGTATCACCATACGGTCAATCTCTGAGTCCCCACCACAAACGCACTCAAATAAGCATGCCTTATGTGTTCCTAATATGCGCAAAAATGTAATTTCAATTTCTTAAATTAGCCAATAAAACAATGTTGATGTCACTTTCTCTGCTACTGACTTTCAGGTGAAGGATTTTCGTACGGAGGTTACACTACTCAATGGTCTGCACAGTAATGGTGTCTATGTTTTACTGACAGCGATGGGCATTCCCTACGCTCCTTCTGCTCTACCGTAGGTCAAGTCCTCCCTTCCTCCGTTGCATTCGCATTTTGATCATCCTTCTACTAAGATTTTGATTCATATTGCTAGGTCTAGGTCTATTTCTCTTTAGAATGATGTTTTGTCGAAATATTCTTAGAGCTCTTTGTTTTACATGTAATTGTGTATTTTTTCTCGTGTTTTTAATTAGGATTTTATATTATTTTTATAAGTTTTTGAGTCGATTCGTTAGTTTTCTAGGTTGCTTTTCTTGCTTTGTTATTTTTCTTGTTCTTTTTTATTTTATATTTAATTTGGTTAAATAGGTTCAATTGATTTGAGGTTTGGTGTAATTCTTGGGTTTTGATATTTAAAATTCTCATTTAATAGGTGGCTTAATGATTTGAATTCAAGCTAAGGCATTGAGGCCAAAACTGAAGCAGAGGCTTGCCAAGGCATGCCAAAAGTTGTGCCAAGAAGGAGATCCAAAGTGGCAAACATTCTGGAATGGTGGCCATCCCTAGACATGCCTTGCCATGCTCCACGCCAAGCAGGATGGCATGGCAGCGCCTGCCATCTAGCGCGCTATCTCCAGCGCCCAGCACCCAAGGCAGCGATCAACGCTTCCATCTTTCCTGCCATCTCCAGCACCCAGCACCCAAGGCAACGCCCAGCGCTGCCATCGTCCCGGTCAAATGCCTAGCCGCGCCCTTGCCAAGCTCCCTTGCACCAAGATCCTTGCCAAACGCCTAGCCATCTCTAAGCAAAAGATCCCACCAAGGCTTGCTCCCAAAACCGAGCCGACTCACCCAGACCGAGCCACCACGAGCCATGCACACCCAAGATCAAGTCAACCAAGCAAAAAGAGCTAGCCAAGTAGCTAGGGAGCTTATTTTCGGGTCAAACTCGGGAAATTAAGCCTTTAAAGCCCAAATTGACCCATTTAAACCCAATTAAACCTATTATAAATAGAACTAAACTCTCATTTTTGTAAAACACCTCCTCCCAACCCAATCTTGGGTTTGGGATTAAAATTTCTCTCTCTAGATTTTAGATTTAATTTTAAAACTTTGCCTTGGGATTGTAAGACTAATAAGAATTCAAGTACTCCCTTGGATTTTATTTTGATGCAATTTAATTCAAGCTTGTTACTCTTTTCCTTTAATTCAAGTAAGCTTTCTTTCAATTTTATGCTTTGTTCTTTAACTTCATACTTCTTCTTCATTTTATGCTTTTTGCCTTAGGTATTAGAATTATACTTTAATCTTGTGAATTGGCTATGGACTCTAGTTGAGTAACACATCTAGATCATAGATCAAGTCCTTGATTGGTTTAATTTCAAGTAAATTCATATGTTTCATGCATGTTCTTCATATTATGCCTTTTGTCTTAGTTACTTGATTTCTTGTTAGATCTTAAGAATTGGCTATGGAATCTAGATGAGTGACACGTCTATATCATAAATCGGGTCTTGGATTATTTTTTTTAAGTATTTCATGTGCTTTATTTTGAATTAGATTTTCACGCATAATTTTAACCTAAATCCTAGATCTACTCTTTGTTGTTTGTTATTTTTCATAAAGTTTTAAACTTTCTCATCAACATTTATTACTTTATCCATTCATGCTTTCAATTTTTGCTTATTTGAATTATTTAGGATTTTATGCTCATGCAAGCATGGTTGTACCTTGTTCTTTCATGCTTGTACTTGATGAAACATGCTTGTTCTTGCTTGATTTTTATTATTGCTTGCATTTTCTATTAAGGCACACGACCGAGGCATCCGACCAACTTGCACTTTACATTTTTAGCTAGTCATTTACATGTTTCATTAGCTTTGCATGCTTTGCATGCTTTATTTGCATTTTTATTTCCTAGTTTAGTTTAGTTAATTATTTTCATAGTTTTTTTTTGTTAATTTATTATTGTCCCAAGCTACAAACACATTGAATCCTTGCAAACGAACTGAACTCCGATAATATCAAGCCAATGAACGTTATTTTCAAAACCACTAAAACCCCATACTTCAAAATGGCATCGTTGCAACTCGGCTTGGTTAAGACTTTCGATTTGCTTGTAGTTTCTTTGTGTTTCTATATTTTTTTTGTATTTGACATTTTTGTTAAGTATGTTAGGTACTTATGGAAATGGATGGTACATTCCCAACATGGGAGGGCACGGTGCAAACCATGTTGGGAATGGAATGTTGTATAATGGTTTTGGCAATGTGGGAGGGCATGGTGCAAACCACATTGTCAATGGTGTAATCGGCTATGGACAACCCAACATGGGAGGGCATGGTTCAAACCATGTTGGGTATAGTGGATTACCGAGTACGAATGGTCCGTATGGAGGATATGATGCGCCTAATCACTTTTTGAATATGCATAATCCGTCATCCGGTCTATATGGTAGTTATACTGCTCCCAACCAATGCACGAATATGTCTAATGGAGGATTTTCTAGTCCGAATGGGAATGTTGGTGGCCAATTTCTCAATCTCGGACCGTATGGAAGCCCTCATGCTTACAATTTCAATTATGCCCCGATTAGTACCATCAATAGTGCTCAAATTCCCGATCCGTATGAGTTTATTGGCGGTGTGAGCTCTAATTCCTCATGATTCTTGTGAATGCTCCTACTCCACCTTCCGATCTGACCCTCTTGGCTATTATGTAACAATTGCAATCTTTGTCCGATAAGTTGGCCTCGCTTGCTAAGTTTAATGATCTTGATGATACGTTGAACCAATTAGCAAGCGATGCCAGTATACTAAATCGAGCTCATGAGGGTTTCTTACTCAAGGACGTGATCAGAGAGTTGGTCGAACAAGCTTAGATGAAGGAAAAGAGCCTTGAGTAGGAGGTTGGCCAGGAAGTCAATATTGAAGATTGTGGTGAGGATGATGAGCCCCTTGTTCTTAACGATGAGTACATTGTGCCTCTATGTGCCCAAGACTTGTGTGAAAATGATTGTTTATGTGTTGTTGAGGCCAACGATGACTTTTTTAAGGGTGAGGTGGGGATAGTTGATGATAAGAGTGAGAAGTTTGAAAATCACCTTGAGGAAGAGATCATGATGATAATATGGAAGAGCTTGAAGACTATCTTGAGGGGATCATGGAATTATTCGAATTAGCCCCCGATGAAGACGAGAGAAGGCACAAGCCCGAGCTTAAGCCTCTCCCATATCCCTCCAAGCTTTTCTATTTGGAAGAGGAGAGCAAGTTGATTATCATCTTTGCCGATTCGAATCGAGAGGAGGAGGAGGAGAGGATGGTTGAAGTGCTTAAAGTCCTTAAGGGTGCGATTGGTTGGAGAACCAGAGCGATAAAGGGATCTAGCACTTGGACTTGCATAAACTCGTCTTGGACTTGCATATTTTCTTGTATTTTTACTTTGTGTGGTGTTCCTTTTTAGGGTTTCGCTTTTCGACTCCAACCTTTGCTGATTGATAAGCTAGTAGCGTTCATGGAGCCGGGAGACACAATCTATGCTCGGTTATTGCTTTGATTGCTTGGTAGCTTAAGTGGACCCCACCGAGCTCGACCAAAACTCGTTCGGTTTAGGAAGTTTCTATTTCACCCTCCTCTTACTTGATTTTCATTAAAATACGATGTACAATGAGGGCATTGCATGGTTTAAGTGTGGGGTGGGTAGGTGGTTAACGTCCGGGTTTTTTACAAGCACGGTTTTTCTTTCTTAACTCGAGCCTTGGAGAAGTGACGCATTCTTGGCGAAGTGATGTTAATTGTGCATTTATATGGTTGAGTTTTTTTTATGTCTTTTGTGTCTTTATTACATTATTGATCAATCATCATATGCATGGAAGTTTGAATAGTTTACTTGTCGGGGTTTTACATGTTTATGCCCTCTTGTGCAAGAAGTTGAATTATTGTGCTTCGTCCAAAACCCGCCTATATATATATAATCAACATTTACTCGTGAAAAGATTGAAACGTTCTAAAATCTCTTTTGATTTTATTTCCAAAACCCGATGCAAACTAGTGAGTAGCCTTGTGTGAATTATCGGTTTTGCTTGCATTATTATGGAAATTGCATTGAGGTGGCTTAATTTTGCTCGTACATGATTGAATTTGGAAATGACCTTGAGGCACATATATCACCCTTATTACATCCATATCCAATATATAAGCTATTTAAAAATTCCAAATGAGCCCCCTTGAGTCTATGTCCCATTTCTTGTTAGCCGAGCTCAATTTTAACTCTTATATCTTCATAAATTGTGAAGTGAGAGTGTATATTGTGAGTTGAATAGAAATATGAGGGAGTCAATTGTGGATTTCGGGTTTTGAGTTGCTTATATAAAAAAAATGCAATTAAAAAAAGAGAGGATAAAACTCCAACACAAATCACGAAAAGTGATAAAGCGTGCGTTCAAGCTAAAAGCCTAATGTTTAAAAAAGGCTAAGTTTAGTAAAAAGAAACAAATTGAAAAAGCTTCTAAGTGTTGGGAAATAAAGTCAGAAAAGTGTTTGAGTGTAAGAAAGGGTTTTGATTGAAAGTTTGGTAAATTGAGAAGGGTGAAGCGATCATAAGCTTCAAGTTTTAGAAGTTGTGATTTTGTGTGTTATTGATCACGTTTGATCGTGTGTTAGCCACTATATCCAAATATTCCATACCTTAACAAAGTTCCAATATTACAACCCAAAACAAAGACCTCTTTTGATTCTTGTTAGGTCATGTACAATGGGCGATTTTGAGTTTCCAATTTTTGAAACCTTGACGAGTGCATGCATTGTCCAATTCGAGCATATACACGTCCCTTACAAAACACTTGAGTGAATTGAGCGAACACCCTCAAAAACCACATTTGAGAGGAAATCATCGATTTGGTTTTCACTTGAGGAAGAGTAACACGAGCGATGCTTGACGATAACGAGTCTATGTTGATACTTCATCATATTAATAAGGATAAACACAAGGATTTTTCTTCTTGCGTAATGTTCATTGCATGTACATTCCCGATTCTTTTCGTTGTTCGAGGACGAACAAATTGATAAGTGTGAGGTGGTTGTTTTGCATGTAATTGTGGTATTTTTCTCATATTTTTAATTAGGATTTTATGTTGTTTTTATTAGTTTTTGAGTCGATTAGTTAGTTTTTGGTGCCGACTGTGGGAATCACAAGGCTAAGACGTGAGAAAGACATGGCATCGGATGGACTTCAGTGGAATTTGGTGGCGGAGCTGGGTGGCCTCCAAGCTCTGCCACACCGATGGGTGCGCCGAAGGTGGCGGGACCATCAGCGGCAGTCAGACCAGGCGCAACGCAACCTTCTCCTTGTGGAGCCACACAAACTGATGGCAGATTGCTAAGCGATTCTTTTCTAAGGCAATTGTCCGACCTCATCGGCAAGGCGGTGGAAGTAGCTGTGGATAGACGATTCGCCAAGCTCTCGACACCCCCTTCCAAGGCAGCCCCGCCGCCAAAGACGGAGCCACCACGAACCCAACGCACGGTCCGGACTCCCCTCCAGAAAGAGGAAGAGAGTTTCTCCACTTTTGAAAGTGAAACATAGAGCAAAACCAACCCAGACCTCACTGATCAGATGCAAAACCTGCAGAAAAGAGGTCAGGGAAGTTAAGAGGAAGATGGCAGCCACGGGCACGGTGCCGGCACGGAGAGGTACTCCGTTCATGGATGCAGTTATGCATGATGATGTAGAGGCTTCTTACCGGTCCATGGGCTTTGAATACAATAGAACAACAGGTCCATGGGATCACTTGAGCCGATTTGAGATCACGGCTACTTTGCACAAGTTTTCTGACGTCTTCATGTGCAGGGTGTTCCCGACAACCTTTACGAAGTCAGCCCAGCTCTGGTTCAGCCAGTTGCTCCGCGTTCTATAAGCAACTTTGACGAATTTAGCTCGGCATTCTTACACCAATTTACCAGCTGCAGGAAGTACCAGAAAATGCCGCTGGAATTATTCAGCTTGAAGCAGAAGGAAAATGAAAATATGTGCGCATACATCAAACGATTCACGGATGCAAAGCTAGAAGTGCCATCAGCATCTGAAGAGCTCTTGGTTAACGCTCAGGCTCAGGGGCTCAGGAGAGGGGAATTTTTCCTGTCACTGATCGTAACGACAGCGCTGAAACTCGGCGAGCTCTTGGAGAGAGCAGAAAAATACATTCATCTGGAGGAGGCTTTGAGGATCAAGGAAGATGGAGAAAATAGAAGGAGGCGACTTGATAGGGAGGACAGGACCCCGATGAAGAAACCCAGGACTGACCTGGTTGGAGGAAGACCCCATTTTGATAGGTACACACCTCTGGCTACACCTCAGGGGGAGATTCTGCAAGCAATTGAGCGGCACCCTGATCTCAAATGGCCCAGGACTTATTCCCAGAAACCAAGAAAAGAAAGATCTGACCGATTTTATCATTACCATAATGTGTACGGTCATGATACGGATCACTACACTCACCTGAAAGATGAGATAGAGAAGTTAGTGCAGGTAGGGCACCTTAAGAAGTATGTACAGATGAGGAGGGAGGAGTCCAGGTCTGACTCCCGTAAATGAGACCGGCCTCAAGAAACAAGCGTAATGCGGATAGTGGATGGAATGATGGGTGAAGGAATGACCAGACTCAGGAGATACAAGGTGAAATTTTAATGATCACAGGGGGAGATTGGGATGAACATTCCAGGCAAACCCAGAATAACTATGTCTATGCTGCGAAATATCTGACAAGGAAGGCGAGTGAGGTCGGGCAGTTAGAGCCAAGCCCAAACATATTCTTTGGGTCAGAGGATGAGAATAGCATTTTAACCCCTCACATGGATGCCTTGGTTATTATAGCCACTATCTCCAAGTACCCCATAAGACGAATATTTGTAGATACGGGCTGTTCAGCCAATATCATGCTCTATGACTCTTTTCGATAGCTGAACTTAAACTTGGATCTAGAGGAAGTCACCACATCACTAGTTAGCTTCGCAAGGGAGCCTTGAAACCATTGGGAGCGGTAAATCTCCTAGTAACATTAGGGGATGGCCCATTCAAACAGACCAGGTCGGTACGTTTTCTGGTAGTAGACGCACCCTCCTCGTACAATGTCATGCTTGGATGACCATAGTTGAGCCAATTTAAAGCTGTAATCTCTGTTTACCATATGAAGTTGAAATTCCCCGCCCAGGACGGGGTGGGGGAGGTCCATGGTGATCAGTACACGGCAAGGCGCACATATGTGGATAATTTTCGGCGCACTGAGGAAGCTGAAAGGTGTAAACGGGCAAAGTTGGGCAACACTAGACCTGACCTACTGTAGAGAGAAGAGAATTTGATGAGAGTTGAAGTAGTCCTAGGAGATGATAGTCGAGTTCTCCATGTAGGGACGACCCTCAGTCCTGAGGTGTTAGTGGATTTGGTTGCCCTGCTTAGAAACAGCATAGACATTTTTGCCTGGTCTCCCCAGGATCTTGTCGGGATAGAACCAGCGGTAGCCGAGCACCACCTTAACATTAGCCCGACAATAAAACCATTAAAGTAAAGAAAGTGTAACTTCGGGCCGGAAAAGGAAGTTATTATTTAGGCAGAGGTGTATAAATTGCTAAAGGCTGGGCATGTCTGGGAGATTCAGTTCCCAGAATGGCTCTCTAACGCAGTCCTGGTACCAAAAACGGAAGAAGACTGGCGGATGTGCGTAGACTTCCGTGATCTTAACAAGGCTTGTCCTAAAGACCACTACGCACTATCAAGGATAGACCAATTGGTTGATTCCACATCGGGTCATGAACTCCTGAGTATGATGGACACCTCGTAGGGATACCACCAGATTAGGTTGGCCGAGGATGACCAGAAGTGAGTTAGTTTCATAACTCCGAAAGGGACCTATTGCTATGTGGTCATGCCGCTCGGGCTTAAGAATGCTGGCGCCACATATCAACAATTAGTGGATAAAATGTTTAAAAATCAGCTCGGGCGCAACATGGAGGTCTATGTGGACGACATGTTGGTCAAGAGCGTGAAAGAAGCCTCACATGTGGATGACCTGAGGGAAACCTTTGATACTTTGAGGAAGTATAAGATGAAGCTCAACCCCAAAAAGTGCATGTTTGGGGTAAGGGCTGGAAAGTTCCTGGGCTACATGGTCATGGAAAAGGGGATAGAAGAAAATCCAGAGAAGGTCAAGGCTATCATGGATATGCAGCCCCCGAAAAATGTTAAGGAGATTCAATACTTAGCCGGGCGGATAGCATCCCTGAGCAGGTTCGTTTCACGCTCGGCAGAAAAAAGTTTGCCATTTTTTCAAGCCTTACGAAAAAGAGCCCCGTTCCAGTGGGATGAGAAACGCCCGGACGCATTTCAGAAGTTGTAGGAGTGCCTGGTCGGGATGTCATTATTTACCAAACCTGTCCAGGGGGAGCCTTGATCTTGTATCTATTTGTGGGAAAGCAAGCGGTCGGCATAGTCCTGATCAAGGAAGAAGGAAAGATGTAGAGGCCAGTATACTATTGGAGCAAGATCTTACATGATGCTGAGCTGCGATACGTAGAGGTGGAGAGAGCCATGCTGGCTCTGTTCGGAACAACTCGCAAGCTCCGCCCCTATTTCCTCTCGCATAATGTGGTGGTCAGGACTAACTTACCCTTGAAAGCAGTCATTGATAAGTCAGAGGCCTCGGGATGCCTAGTGAAGTGGATAATCAAGCTCAGTTAGTTTGATATCAATTTCGAAGCACGAACAATAATTAAGGCCCAGGCGTTGGTGGAATTCATGTAGGAGATGACCATCTCTCCCGAGGAGATAAAGGATGGACGGTCTACACCGATGGCTTTGTTAACAACCTCGGTTGTGGTGCAGGGGTAGTGTTAATAAACCCAAAGGGGATTACCACAGAGTATGCAGTACGCATGAACTACCCGTTATCCAATAATGCCGCAGAGTATGAGGCTTTGCTGAGAGGAGTCCGGATGGCAAGAGATTTGGGGGCAGACCGAGTATGTGCGCGGGTAGATTCACAACTTATATGCAAACAAATAAACGGAGAGTTTGAAACAAGAGAGGAGCACATGTAGAAGTACTTAGCTCAGTTTTGCAAATTGACCAACGCCATGAACTCTTTAACAATTGCCCAAATCCCCAAAGAAGAAAATGGTCGAGCTGATTACTTAGCTAAGGTAGCCAGCTGGGCAATAGACTTTCAGGAAAGAGTAATCACTCTCCTAATGGCGGATTAGGAGTTTTTGGAGGAAGAGGTGCATGCATTAGAAGGGGAGACGGACTGGAGTCACCCGATCAGATTATATCTGGAAAAAGGAGAGTTGCCAGATGATAAAAGGGAGGCAACGAAGGTGAGGATCAGATCCTCTCGCTTCTGCCTGATCAAAGGAGAGTTGTATAGGAGAGGGTTTGGACAACCTCTTCTGATATGCCTGAGCCGGAAGGAAGGCGCCCACATCCTCAGAGAAATCCACGAAGGCTGCTGCGGTAATCATATAGGCGCCAGGACTTTGTCAAAAAAAGTCATGAGAGTTGGCTATTTTATGCCATTATTGCAAAAAGAAGCGGAAGACTTCGTCTAGAAGTGCTACAAGTGTCAGAGGATCTCTCCCTTGGTTCACCAGCCAGCAGAAGAGCTCATGACAATGAGCTCTCCCTGCCCTTTTGCGAAATGGGGAATAGACCTGGTCGGACCTTTCCCTACGGCTCCAGCTCAGAAGAAGTTCTTAATTATCATCATTGATTATATTAGCAAATGGGTAGAGGCCGAAACTCTGGCAAGAATTACGGAGGATGCAGTGATGGGCTTTTTTATGGAAAAACATAGTATGTCGATTTGGCATCCATAGAATCCTGGTCTCAGATAATGGCACGCAGTTTATGGGAGCTAAGATTAGAGCCTGGTGCGCTAAGATGAGAATAGACCAACACTTCACCTCTGTCTATCATCCCTAGGCAAATGGTCAATTCGAGGAGACCAATCGCATCTTAGTGCAAGGGATCAAGGCACGCCTTGAAATGTCAGGCAGGAAATGGGTGGAAGAGCTCAGTTCAATTCTCTGGGCCTATCGCACTAATCCTAAGGAGAATACTGGAGAAACCCCATTTAGCCTGGTGTATGGCATGGACAGTGTTATCCCTGCTGAGATAGCTCTGGAAACTCACCGGATCTAAAACTTAGATACGGATTTGAATGAATTATTAATACATGATGCATTGGACTTGGTTGAGGAAAAGAGGGAGCGAGATTTCGTTAAGATGGAACACATGCGGGGACGAGTCAGAGCGGCGTATGATAAAACAGTGGTGAAGAGATGTTTTCAAGTGGGAGACCTGGTGTTGCGTAGAGCTGATCTTGGAAAACCCACGGGAAAGTTGGACGCCACTTGGCAGGGACACTTTAAGATCACAAGAGTTCTGGCTGGTGGAGCCTATGAATTAGAACAGATGTATGGAGTTGGGGTACCCCGAGCGTGGAATATATCAAATTTATGAAAATGCTATGTGTAAGATTGTTTTATGAAATTTATTTAATGATAATTTGAGTCTATCCATATTTTATTGCAGACTGACCTAATGGTCAAAATCCAGGATTGGCTAAGGACGGATGTCCCATTTTTGCTGACATGATTATCCGTAAAGCCGGGATTGTCTAAGGACGGATGTCCCATTTTTGCTTACCTGATTGTCAGTAAAGCCAAGATTAGCTAAGGGCGGATGCCCCATTTTCCTGACTTGATTGTCAGTAAAATCCAGGATTGGATAAGGGCGGATGCCCCATTTTCCTGACCTGATTGTCAGTAAAAGCCAGGATTGGCTAAGGGCGTGAAGCCAGGATTGGCTAAAGATGGATGTCCTAATTTTCCTTACCTATCTATCAGTATAGCCAAGAGCTAAAGCTTACTCTGCGAAGCCAGGTCTAATTATCAAAAAAGGTTCTTGCGCGGAAAAGATCATTCATAACACATCAAGATCAGAATTACATGAATGGAAGATACTTACGCCAATTTTACAAGCAAAACTTGGCGAGTTTAATTAGAAGTACAGGAAAACAGAAAGCGAAAATGCTCATAAGAGTAAATAGAAAACTGGGAAATACATCAAGAACAGATATAAAATCAGCCATGGGAAGACGAAGCTCTCTTGTCAGAAGCCAGAATCCGGCGGATACGCCACAGCTCGCGCTCGGTCTCGTGTGGATGCTGACGATACCTATCCGCCCGCCCAAAAATAGCATGGGCCTCGCTAGCAACGACGGTCAGCCGACCTACCGATTCGACTAAAATCGGCCTTTTCTTCCTCCAATTAATGGTTAAGTTGGCGGAGTTGTTTTGCATGTAATTGTTGTGTTTTTCCTCATGTTTTTAGTTAGGGTTTAGCGTCGTGTCTAGTAGTTTTGAGTCGTTTCTTGTTAGGTTTTAGAACTTTTCTCGTTTATTTTCTTTTTAGCTTTAAGTGTACGAAGTGTGAGGTGTTTGTTCTATTTTTGGGTTTTTAAGTTTGAATTCTTATTTTGTAGGTGGCTAGAAGGATTATATTCACTCGGCGGATGTTTTGGACTAGAAAATGAGAAATTCGAGCCGAAAGCATCCAGGATCGACTGAAAAGCTCCAAATCGACTGCCAGATCGACTAATAGTCGATCGATTGGTCACGGATTGACTGAAAGCCCCGAAATCGACTGCGAACTAGTAGCTCCCCCGTTTCAGCAGAGCAGTCGATCGACTTCCCTTTAGTCGATCGACTGGCATTCGATCGACACCTGTTGCAGTCGATCGACTGCAACGCTTGGAGTTCGGCGATTTTGGGCATTTTTTGATGATTTTACCCCTATAAACAAGTATATAAAGCCCACACCTTACACCTTTGAAGAGAGAACTCCCCTTCCAACCCTAACTTGGGTTTGGGATCAAATTACTCTCAAAGCTCTTGGATAATTTCTCTTTCTTAGGTCTTAGATTTAATTTCAAGCTCTTATGTAATTTCATTTCCTAGATTAGATTTAATTTAAAGTACCTCCTTGGGTTTGTAAGCCTAAGAAGAATCCAAATACTCCTTTGGATTGTTTACTTTGATGCAATTTACATTCAAGCTTGTTTCATTTCTTAATTCAAGTAAGTTTCCTTTCAATTTAATGTTTTATGCTTTATTTCCATGATTTGTTCTTCATTTCCATGCTTGTTCTTCATGTTATGCTTTTTGCCTTAGCACCTTGATCTCTTGTTAGATCTTAAGAATTGGATATGGAATCTAGATGAGTGACACATCTAGATCATAGATCAAGTCTTAGATCATCTTGATTTTGAGTTGTTCTTGTGCTTTATTTGCAATTTAGTTTTCATGCATAGTTTTAGGTTAAATCTTAGATCTACACTTTGATGCTTATTATTTTCCTTAAATTTTTAAACTTTCATGTCAACTTTTCTTGCTCTTTAAATCCATGCTTTCAATTTTTACTTATTTTCATTATTTAGGATTTTATGCATAGTAGTACCATGTACTCGCATGCTTGTACTTGGTGAAACATTGCATTTTTTTGCTTATTTTCATTATTTCTTTGCATTTACATATTGAGGCATACGATGAGGCATCCGACCAACTTGCACTTTCATTTTCTAGATTAGTTTAATTAGGTTAATTGCTTTATTTTCATTTTCCTTTACTTTTCCAAGCTTGAAACACATTGAAACCTTCAATCGAGTCGATTTCCGATAAAACCGAGCCATGAACCCGTTGATATATTTCAACACCAAAAAAACTCTTCTAACAAAATGGCGCCGTTCAGCCCATTCCCGCTTGTAAAGGCATTTTTTCTGCCTCTTCCTTTCCAGAAGTCGGCACACTTGGAAAATTTTCTCCCGGAGAATAGAGAGTTTGTCAGCGAGCTTGAAGTTCTCAGCGAAAAGAGAGGTTTTTTTCTTTGCAATATCAATTTCTTCAAGCAAAGAGGAGGAGGAGGCCATAATAAAACAAAGAAACACGTATATAAAGAAAAGGGAAGCACGTGGTCACAAGAATAATAGTATTAGGGTTTCCTTAAAATTAGAAAACCCTAAAAAACAGGTCATTAAATGACAAATTATTCAGTTACAGGCAAAGAGTGGAGCATAGGTAAGCCACACAGGCAAAACAACCAGATCTGTCTACGAACAGAAGAGACAAATACAAAACAAACCAAAGCCACACCTAACTCTCGGCATCTAACTCCTCGGCGAGTTGATCCACCGCGTCCTCTGCAGTCAAGGCCCCAGGAGATGCCCCTCCAGGTAGCTCACCCATACTGGCGAAGGTTGGTGATCCAAACTTTTGTGCACCCCGTGTTTAATAAATTAGTTTAAAAGCACGTTAGTTTGCTCGCAAGAGTACGAGGTAACTGCAGGGTTATAAGTTTGACTCGAGTCGTATCTCTCGAAGAAACAACTGTTCGGTCTTTCGGATGTTTTTCTCAATTCATGAACTAAAGTAAAATACATGTACATTTGGGGTTCTGAAAGATTTTGAATTGATCATTATAAACTTAAGCAATAATTAAACTAAGGCTAATTAAACTAATTATTCTAACTAGATTATCAACTACGAGCAATAATTAAACTATCAATAATACGCAACCATAAATTAAACCTAATTAACGAATCTAAAAGCATGAGTATAAGAAATTACCACTAAGCAACGAATCATAAGAATCTAAGATTAACGAATAACTAAGCATAAATCAACTCGCATAAATAAACTAAATTAACCAATATCCAATATCCAAGCATAAACACGATTAAGCTAATTAAACTAGAATTAACTAAGGAATTAACTAAGAATTAAACTAAGAAATTAACTACGAAATTATCTAAGAGTTTAGAGTACTTATTGTAACTAATGAAAGCGGTAAAAAGCTCCAGCTATTCCGGAGTTTGAACGTTGATCTTGGGCGAAGCTTGAATCCCGAACTCGAATTCGATGTTTTGGACGCGTGGTTCTTCGATCCTTGATCTCCATCTTCGAATCTCATTAAGAGATGTGGATTTATCGTTATTGGAAGCTATGGAACCTAGGTGGTCGTGTCTATGGTGTCTCTCCTCTTAAAAATCCAAAATATAGAGGGTTTATATAGATATTGCAAGTCTTGGCGCACAAGAAACCCTAAAATCCAAATTCAGGGCCGTCGCGTTGACGTAGCATCGACTGACGTGCGCTGGTGCTCTGCGTCGGTGCTACCTGGGCGTGCGCGTCGGCTGGGCGGGTGCGTCGATTGACGCGGGCTTGCATCGACGCTTCAGCAAGTTGCGTCGACGGTGCATCGACTGACGCTCCTTCAGTTGACGCTTCAGCAAGTTGCATCGACGGTGCGTCGACTGACGCTCCTTCAGTCGACACTTCAGCAAGTTGCGTAGACTGACGCGGGTCATGGCTCGCATCGACGGAGCGTCAGTCGACGCGACAGAGCGTCTATCCCCGTCTCTCGATCTTTTTCTACTCGTTTCGCCGGAAAGCTCGTTCTCCTATTCTTGAACATCGAACTTCGTCTATTACGCGTTGAACTCTTCCGGTTACTTAGCTGTAAGGTGAAAATAATGAAATATCACCTATTTGCATCAATTACGATCAAAAAGCGGTAAAATAAGCTGGGACTATAAAAATACGGAATTATGCTTAAATCATCCAACTTATACCAAAAATAAATAGAAAAACGTACTAAAAAGCTAATAAAAATAAGGACAAATCTACTCTAATCAGTTGGGGAGGGAGTAGACGTAATCAGAGGAAGAGTTAGGCCCTGGTCTAGTTGAGCCAGCTCTGGAACAACCGGAGGATCATGGAAGGTCGTGAGGATGTGCTCCGCGAACTCGTGCGCATCAAGCCTGTGCAGGCGATCCTGCTCGGGCACATAGGAGAACGAGGTGGGCTCAGGCAGCTGTTTTAGAGGCTCCTTTCGGTCAAAAGGAAGAGCAGGCTGATCTTTGGCCCACTTGGCCTGAGCGTCCAAGCCAAAGTGATAATACACTTTGGCCTCAGGGACAAGCACTTTATAAAGCTCCTCGGACCCCATGAAAGCTCGATGGGTGACCTCCCTAACTAGTTGGATCAGCCTTAACCCCTCCTCAGAGTTAAGGAACTCCATCTTTCCCTCCATACGTGCCCTGACCACAGCCTCATCCACTAGACTCCGGGCTTTATCCAAGACCTCGTCACACGCTTCAGCCCTAGCTACTTCCAAAACCTTTTTCTCCGCCTTCCTCACCTCCGCCAACTCCAGCTCAACATTCTTCAACCCGGCCCCTCTTTCTTTGCACAGATTGTACACTTTCCTCTCCTTCTCTTGCAGTTTTTTGTGCTTCTTGGCCAGGTCCCCATTCATTAAGGACCCCCTAGCCCTGGCCACCAGGATAGACCTCTTGGCCCCCGCCTAAAAAGAGGAGAGACTAAATAAAGTGTAAATAAAGGAGAAACGAGAAAGCAAGGGAATGAAATTTACCCTAGCATCATCTTGGCACAGAGACTCGATGAGGTCAGGATCGGACCACTTCTCCAAGGTAGCTCTGTTAGGTCATGGGCACTGTCCCTGGATAAATAGAACTGCTACTGGCCCAGGGCAGTTTAGGATGGAGGCATGGGTGAAGAAAGTGGTGTTAGGGTTAGTTACCTTGACCCCTGAGGCAGACGCCCCCTCCGTGCCGGCGCGAGCCCTCTTCACCGACCACCGAGACCTCTCCTCCACTGAGTCCGAGGGGATGATCACCTCTACGTTAGGGACAGGAAGGTCCCAGGAAGTGACTGAGCCCCCTGCTTCAGCTCGAGGAAGCTCCACCTCTGGGGCTCGCTTCTCTGAACCCCCCTCAACTTCTTGTTGACGAGCCGCCAATATCCTTTGCATCATATTTGCTAAAAGAAAAAAGTGAAAAAAAAAGGGAGAAGGATAAGTTAGTCAGATCGCCATGAGACATAAATCAATTGAAGAGCTAGGAGATGTCAGAGCAGTAAATATCTCTTTACCAATCTCGGGAGTTAGAGTGCTCGTCTCTTCCCGGTCGTTGAAAAAATCTAAAACTGAAGGAAGAAGAAGTTGGGAGAGATGGAAAACATTCTCATTTAATTCTCCCCCCGGTGGTCCTTTCTAAGGTGAAGGTGCAGGTTCTCTTGGGGCAATTTTCCAGTTGAAATAGTTTTCTAGGCTGTTTTTCTTATTTTGTTGTTTTTCTTGTTCTTTTTTATTTTATATTTAATTTGGTTAAATGGGTTCAATTGATTTGAGATTTAGTGTAATTCTTGGGTTTTGATATTTAAAATTCTCATTTAATAGGTGGCTTAATGATTTGAATTCAAGTTAAGACATGGAGGCCAAAACACAAGCCAATGCTTGCCAAGGCAAGCCAAAAGCTATGCCAAGAAGGAGCTCCAAAGTGGCAAACATTCTGCAATGGTGGCCATCCATAGCCATACCTTTCCATGATCCACGCCAAGCATGATGTCAAGGCAGCGCCTGCCATCTAGCGCGCTATCTTTAGCGCCCAACACCTAAGGCAGCGCTCAACACTACCATCTTTCCTGCCATCTCCAACGCCCAAGGCAGCGCTCAACGCTGCCATCTTTCCTGCCATCTCCAGCGCACAACACCCAAGGCAGTGATTAACACGAATTTATCTTATTTTAGTTAGTTTTTATTGTTGATTTCGGTGAAAGCTGGACAGATTGAGCACATTTTTGTATTTTCTTATCTCCAACTTGTTTTATCATATATTAATTATAATTAATTAATTTTATATTTATTTTAGGTATTTTGAAGTGTTTTGACCTAAAGATAGTCGAGGGTGGGCCTATGAGTGAAGTTTTATCGAAAACGAGCCTCAATTTGAAGTGTTACAACTGACACTGGGTACGCTGATTCACACTGGGTTACCCAGTGTCCGAGTCCGCCGACACGCCCACGCCCCTGCCGTCACTTGCTGCACTGGTTGGACGACACTGGGTACATCCGCCGACACTGGGTTACTCATTGCGATCGCAAATTCAGAAATTAAGAGTTTTCGTCCCATAAGACGAGCAAGCCCGGCTCCAACGCATTTTTAAAAAGGGTCATACTATATTATTAGCTGTTGGGAAGAATTGGTCAAGGTGAGAAGACTTTTCCTTTGAAGGATTAGAAGAGAATAATTACTATTGAAGTCTTTGGAATTAAAAAGGAAATAAAATCAAGATACCTCTTTGAAGAAGGATTTGGTGATAGAAAAGGAGACCACCAAATACTATAAAAAGATAAAAGGAGACGCCTAGCACACACGAAAAACTCTCTCCGAACTCTCGAACCTCTTGGGGATGACTACCCAAGAGTGTTCTTTATTTTCTTTCTTCCATAATTCTTAGTTTTAAATTTCTAGTTTTTAGATTAATTAGAATAGCTTTTAGATAGTTTAGATTGAAGAATTCTTCGATCAAGACGCTATTATTCTTCTTCGTTTAATAGTAAGTTTTCTATTTCCCTTCGCTTAATTTATTATTATGCTTTTAATTTCTTGCTTGGTAGTTGAAAATAATCAAAACAACAAAATAAACCCCCCATGTATGATGAATTGTATGATCTTGATTGGATTGATGATTGAGTTGAGTTTATTGATGATGAAATTGATGAGATCTGTTGGCTAGATCTAACGGGTCTAGAGCCAAGAATCGTCGTGAACCATCAATTTGGATTTACCCAAGAGATCGTGGAAACGATTCGAAGCTTTAGAACCCTTGATTCTTAAAACCTTTCAAAACCCTTGATTTTTATTATTCTTCGTTTAAATCAATTTATTATTTTTATGTGTTTAGATTAGATTTTTATTTTTATTTCTTATTCGTAAAAAACAAATACAAGAAACACTTCCGAATCTAGTTTTCCTTGAGAGACGACTTGAGTCAACTTATCAACCTACACGCGATCCCGTTCTCTTGTGGGCGAGCATTTAAAAATTTGATAAATCTTTATAAAGTGGGGGCACAAAAGCTTAAGTCTCAACGCTGCCATCTTTCCTGCTATCTCCAGCGCCCAGCACCCAAGGCAGCACCCAGTGCTGCCATCGTCCCTGCCAAACGCCTAGCCGCGCCCTTGCCAAGCTCCCTTGCGCTAAGATCCTTGCCAAACGCCTAGCCATCTCCAAGCCAAAGCGCCCTGCCAAGGCTTGCACCCAAAACCGATCCGACTCGCCCAGACCGACCACCACGAGCCATGAACGCCCAAGACCAAGCCAACAAGCCAAAAGGGCTAGCCAAATGGCTAGGGAGCCTATTTTCGGGTCAAACCCGAGAAATGAAGCCTTTAAATCCCAGATTGACCCATTTAAACCCAATGAAACCTATTATAAATAGAACCCAACTCTCATTTTTTTAAAACACCTCCTCCCAGCCCAATGTTGGGTTTGGGATTAAAATTTCTCTCTCTAGATTTTAGATTTAATTCTCAAGCTTTGACTTGGGTTTGTAAGCCTAAGAAGAATTCAAGTACTCCCTTGAATTTTATTTTGATGCAATTTAATTCAAGCTTGATACTCTTTTCCTTTAATTCAAGTAAGCTTTCTTTCAATTTTATGCTTTGTTCTTTAATTTCATGCTTCTTTTTCATTTTATGCTTTTAGCCTTAAGTATTAGAATTATAGTTTAATCTTGTGAATTGGCTATGGAATCTAGTTGAGTGACACATCTAGATCATAGATCAAGTCCTTGGTTGGTTTAATTTCAAGTAATTTCATATGTTTCATGCATGTTCTTCATATTATGCTTTTTGTCTTAGCTACTTGGTTTCTTGTTAGATCTTAAGAATTGGCTATGGAATCTAGATGATTGACACGTCTAGATCATAGATCGGGTTTTGGATCGTTTTTTTAAGTATTTCATGTGCTTTATTTTGAATTAAGTTTTTATGCATAGTTTTAGCCTAATTCCTAGATCTGATCTTTGTTGTTTGTTATTTTTAAACTTTCTCGTCAACTTTTATTGCTTTATCCATTCATGCTTTCAATTTTTGCTTATTTGCATTATTTAGGATTTTATGCTCATGCAAGCATGGTTGTACCTTGTGCTTTCATACTTGTACTTGATGAAACATTGCTTGTTCTTGCTTAATTTTCATTATTGCTTGCATTTTCTATTAAGGCACACGATCGAGGCATCCGACCAACTTGCACTTTACATTTTTAGCTAGTCATTTACATGTTTTATTAGCTTTGCTTGATTTAATTGCTTTATTTGCATTTTTATTTCCTAGTTTAGTTTAGTTAGTTATTTTCATAGTTTTTCGTTAATTTCTTATTGTCCCAAGCTACAAACACATTGAATCCTTGCAAATTAACCGAATTCCGATAATATCAAGGCAATGAACCCTATACACCACTAAAACTACTACTTCACTCTTGCAAGAGCATTCAGATTCACAAACAACCTATGAATCTTATTTTTCATCTACTATGACTTTGGAATTAATATTTAGTGGTTTGTGGACTTCGCCTATTTTATCTGTTGTGGGTTTAAATCTTATGTCATATTTTTGAACCATTTCACAAAGTACATTGGGACTTTCCCCTTACGTCGAAAATTGAATGTTCTTAATACTTTCACTACTTGTTAATCTTTGGTTGAAAACTGTTTTCACTCTATAATTCAAATTTAATTCACGAATAATGGGGGTGAGTACATTTCCCTTCTCCCTTTTTCATCTGCTTAAAGCATTTGCCACTTAACAAAAACCACCACCACCCCACACTCCTGAGCATAATGGTTTTTTTGAGCATCAACATCGTCACATTATCAACACTAGTCTCGCCTTACTTATCACACCTCAATTCACCTGGGATCCTGACCGTTTTCCCTCTCCACCGTAACATATCTTATAAACCGTCTTCGTAAAGTTATTCTTGACATTATCTCCTCTTATGAGAAACTCTTTTGTCATCCACCGAATATCGATAAGCTCCGGGTATTTTGGTGCCAATGTTTTCCTTGACTTTAGCCATACACGTCCCACAAAATTAATTCCATTCATGGTCTTTTGTCTTTATGGGATACTCTTTGACTCAATCTCTTCTTCGATCTCTCTATCTCAAAACTCGTCATCTCACGCCATGTGGAGATCGTCGAAATAGTATTTCCTTTCCCCTCTATCACTTGACCCTCTCCATCTCTTTACTAACCACACAAATTGTACACAACATTTTAAAGAAACTTGTTAGAAACTAGGTACGTTTTTCAAAAGAAATGTGGAAAATAACAATTCAATGTTTTAAATCGAGTCGATATAAGACACTCTTTATAAAGATGAATATTCTCCCTTAACGGTGTTCACAGTTACAAAAATTGCATTTAAGAGAAAATAATTTATGATCCAATGAAAAATCACTTCAATACTTAGGATTTTTGTCAAACAAAACTATATTGGGAATAAGCAAACTTTGAAAGAAGAGAAGAAGAAAATATGTGTTGTATGCTGGAAAGAATGAATCGATGAATCTTCTGATTTTCAAATGTGGGTATCTATAAGTGATGTAAAGGTGGGTTACAACAAATAGAAATAAACTGCTTGTCTGAACATACACCTTTGTTGGCTGCAGAATGGTGTTTCTGAGTTCTAAATAGGTGTTTCTGGAAATGAACTATAATGGGTCAGATGGACAATGTAGAAGGGTTGGACTGGACAGACTTTGGCCCAATTACAACTGGTCTTTTGGATGGTAAATGTTCCTGGCCCAAGACCATCCAATGCCACCCACGCCTGAGCATGAGCTGGGTCGGCTAAACGGTCAGATAGACGACGGCAACAACGCGTGTGGTTGAACCCATTAACACCTAGGTCCTCACCCCTCCAAAAGCTTGGGTTCCTCAAATCACCCAAATCCAAATATCCAACTTCAGATCTTTAAGGTGTTTAGTTTTTCCTTCGATCTCCAACTCTTTAAACTACATTATGTAGCTAACTTTGAACATTAATTTTTCATTCATCCAAAATTTATTTTGAGAAATTACAAACCCTAGTATTATATACTCCAAATGTAGATTAAGAATATATTTTTTATTTCTATTTTCTAAAAATGCAATCAACTTAATTAATTGGTTAAAACTCGAGTGAAAAGTCATTTTTCTATAACCTATTTCCAGCAATCCCTCACACTAATGAAATTGATGCATGCATTTATGCAAACTACTTGAAAGTTCCAACGAGCATTATTGCATTAGAATAGATAACTTCTCACATTGAATCTTCCAAAGTAAAATACTACAGGATTAACAGGTTGTTTAGTAATGCAACATTTGGAACTACCCAGCCATTTGTGTAAATCAAGACAATAGCATTTACATAATAATTGTTCTAATATATTATAGTTCTCACCTTTGTGTCATTTTCCATCGTGTACCATATCTTAGATTTATAGGCATTTTCCATTTAGAAGAACTCATTCCTTCACTTATATAGGTGATCTTCTATAAAGAGTATAATTCCTTACTCCACCTTATATGTATAGAAATTATTAAAGTTCTTAAAAACTTAGCCTCCCTACTTAGGCGGATTTTTCACTTGGGTGTTCTAGTAATGAGCTGATGTGGATAAAAGTGTTCACTAAATTGTCAAAACTTGATTTTATCATTGATCCAAGGTTTTTGGATCCTCCAATTCAAAAGGTTGATTTTTTGCTAAGACTGTTCTTTTATTGTGGGATTTAAGCCTATTCCCCTAGCGATTTTATACAATTGATCTTGGTTTATGCCTTTTGTATGCGGGGTCGCTAGTTTATCCTTTGACTATATGTAGTCAACTGATATATCCCCACATGAGATCAATTGTCTAATAGTATTGTATCATCGGCATATATGCCTATACTTACCATTATACATGCTACTTAGTGCCCTTGATTGTTGATTAATTATCACAATTTAACATAATTGAGGGATTAGTTTATTCTAACAAGGAATGTCTTCTGTGAGACTTCTAAGCGACTCTGCTTCTTCTCCAGCTTTTTCTAAAGTTAAGAACTCGGATTTAATAGTTGAATGATCTATGCAAGTCTTCTTAGAAGATTTCCACGACACTACTCCACCACTTATTATAAACACGTGCCCATTGTGGCCTTTTGGTCATTTGTGTCAGATATTCAATTGGTATCACAACATCCTTCTAATATTGTTGGATATCTTGTATAAAATATACCATAATTCATGGTAAACTTTAAATAATTAAGTACCCTATTCAAAGCATTTCAATGATCTTTACTAGGGTTACTTTTGAACCAACTCAGCTTACTCAATGAATATGCAATATCAGGACGTGTACAATTACTTGAGTACATTAGACTGCCAATTACTCTTGCATAATTTTGTTGAGAAAATGGTTCCCTCTCAATTTTTGACCAAGTGTAGATTTGTATCTAAAGACGTCTTAGTCGGAGGACTGTCAAACATATCAAACTTCTTTAGAACATTTTGTATATATTGAGATTGTGATAAAACTATCCTTTCAGAGTTTCTAGAGATCTTAATCCCTACTATGGCATCGCAGACCCCCATATCTTTCAGGTCAAAATATTTTTAACATCCTCTTAGTATTCATGATTAAATCTTGAGTACCTCCCATATTCAACATATCATTTACCTAGAGACAAACAGTTACAAAAGCATTGTATGTCACTTTAATGTAGAAACACTTGTTACATTCGGTGATTTAGATACCATTTGACAATATAGTCCTATCAAATTCCTTATGCCATTTTTAGGTGCTTGATTTAGCCCGTAAAGTGACTTAATCAGTTTCCACACCTTATTTTCTTATCTGGGTGCAACAAACCCGTCAAGTTGTTCCATTTGAATCTCCTGTCAAGATCTCCACGCAAGAAGGTTGTCTTTATATCCATTTTATGTATTTCAATATTATGTAATCCAGAAATAGCAATGAGTACATGTATCGATGTAATTCGCAAAATAGGGGAACAAGTATCGGAAAAATCATATCCCTTCATTTCTCTAAACCCTTTAACTACCACCAGACCTAAAACTAATCAATATATACATAAGATTTGTACTCTGTTTTGAGGATCCAATTAAATCCCAAAGGTTTATATCCCGAAGGTTGATCGACAAAGTCCCACGTAATACTATGCCTAATGCATTCTATCTCATTATTGATAGCTTCTTTCCAGAGATGAGTATATGGAGTAGACAAATATTTCTTGGTTCATTTTATAATATATAAGTTAGAAAATCAGAACCAAAAGACTTAGCTACTTTTGTCCTTTAACTGCGTCTAGATTCCTCTTCCAAACTTTGAAGTAAACCAGTCATTTCGTAAGTTCTTAACTTAGATACTTTTTATTTATTTTCTTTGTAAGGAAAGTTATTTTCATACAAAATCACATTTCAAGGTGCAATGATCATCCCTTCGTTGATATTAGGAGCTTATGACTTGTATACCGCAAATCGGTAAGCACTGCTATTGTTTACATAACCTATAAAAATGCAATCAATAGTCTTTGTTCTAATCTTGACCTTTTTTGAATTAGGTACTTCAGCCTTAGCCAAACAACTCCACACTTTTAGGTATTTATAAGATGGTTTCTGGAGGTAACACCACTAAAAGTAAATTGATCGTGCCCTAATCTTCCATAACTTATATGGATTTTCTTTTTACCTTTGTGAGGTTTATTATTAAGAACGTAGTTTGATGATAATATAGCTTCCCCCCACATGTTTTAGGGTAAGTCGGAACTTAGTAATAATGCATTTATCTTCTCTTTAAGAGTATAGTTTTTGTGTTCAGCACCACCATTAGACTAAGTGAATATGGGGTTGTAGTTTGATAAATGATACCACTTTCCTTAAATAATTCTTCAAACAAAGCAACATATTCTCTACCTGTATCACTTCGAATTATTTTAACTTTCAAGTAAAGTTGGTTTTCAACTTCATTCTTATAAGTCTTAAAAGCTTCATCTTTACTTTTTAAATGACATACATACGAGTATCTTGTGCATTTGTTTATGAATGTAATAAAATACTTATTCCCACCCTGAGTTTGCATAAGCCTTAAATCACACAAATTGGTATGAATTAACTCTAGTAGACTATACATTTCTCATCGAATGAAATAGTGCCTTGGTCATTTTTGCTTCAACACAAATTTCATATTTGTCTTGAGAATCAATTTTAAACTAAGTAACAACTCTTGATTCGTCAGTTTTTTAATTGTGTTAAAGTTAACATGTCATAAATACCATGCCATAAATTAAAACATCCCAAAAAGTAAGTAGAAGTGTAGACTTTATTCAATGCATCTTGATGGAATATAAACATTATATTTATATTGAGAAGACCATTATCGAGATAGCCTCTAGCCAAGAATTTACCTTTCTTGGTCATTGCAAACTTATTAGCATCAAGCACTAACTTAGATTCGGCCTTACTTAATAGAGAGCCAAGGCTAGATTCTTACAGATGTATTGGACATGCAGTATATCCAAAAGCATCAGCATGGACGGAAGTCATCTTGAGCACCATTATGTCGATTCCTTCCACTTTGGAAGTTGGAGAATTCTCCATGAACAACTTCCTTCAGCTAGTCGGCGTATAGGAGGAAACATCTCCTTATCAGCATAATTGTGATGAGTAACCCTATTATCCATCAATCATTCCCTTTAGTTATCAACCAAATTGGCTTCAAACATTACTACGACATGATTGAGCTCAGACAAGTCAATTGGAAGAGGTTTATCTTCAGACATATTAGCCTAATGTTTATTGTCAATTTTTTTTGTCCTTCTTAGGTTGACGACAATCTTTGACCATATGGTTTGGTTCCACGTTTATAGCAGTTCCCATTGAACTATTTGGCGTTCCCTAGCTTCTTGTTATTAGCAGGCTTCTTCCGTTTCTTGCTAGTCTTTGACTCAGCCAAATTTGCCATTACCTCCACCTCGCTTTTATTGCACTTTCCTTTAGCTTTATGGTTGTCTTACTCGATACGAAGCTGAACTATAAAATCATCAAATCTCAATTCCTTGTATTTGTGCTTGAGGCAATTCTTAAATTCTTTTCCACATTGGCAGCAATTTTTCAATGATTGGAGCCACTTGTAACGGTTGATTCACTTGCAATCTTTCAACCAACAAGTCGTGAAGGATGATTTGAATTTATTGCACATGGCTAATCAATAATCGGGTATCAACCAATCTTGAAGTTAAGGAGTTTTTCGACAACGAATTTCTTTATGCCGACATCTTTCGTTTTGTGCTTCTTCTCCGAAGAGTTTCACGCTTCCTTCGACATCTTGATTAAACTGTACACATTATACAGTGTGTCATCTAATCCATTCAGGAGAAAGTTCTTGCACATATAGTTGTTGTGATTCCACACATTCAAAGCACCACATCTCTGGGTGTTGGTGTCTTCTTCGAAAATAGTCGGCGGATCTTCCGTCAAAAAAATGCTAGACTGGGAGTAGTGGGATAAAAGATATTTTTTGTTACCACCTTTTGAACTCGTTGAACTTGGGCGGTAGCTGAAGTCACAACAGTACTTGAAAATGTCATTTCTTACAAAAACGAAATATTCGTTTTAGATTATTGGAAACTAGGTGAGGTCTTAAATACTCAATCCCACATTCCATTTCAAGCTCTTTAAAATAACTTAAGTGGCTAACTTTGAACATTAATTTTTCATTGGTCGTAATTGATTTTAAGAAATTCAAAGTTCTAGCCTTATCTATTCCATACGTCGATTAATTGAAATTCACTTAATTAATTGGTTAAAACTCAAGAGTAAACTCATTTTTCTATAACCTAGTGCGAACAAAACTTAACTCCATAGAAAATCACAATTTCCAATAATTTCAAAAACAATGTCAGCCATAAATCTTTAATTTCTATTTCATGAATTATTTTTGGTAGCAGGTCAGCTGTCTCCATAAATTCCACCTGCTCTTTCCAGAAAGATTCTTGATCACATTTTCTACTTTTGAAATCCATTGCTGTATTCCCACCATATGATCAACAATAATGCTGCAAAATCCTACCATCATAGCCACATTATTACCATCTCATGATAATTATAAAGTCGTAAAATCAGGTTTTCGAAGCATCTTCTCGCATAAGCTGAAAAAGTTATTCCTAAAAGAAAATGTTCCAGCTCATTAGGTTTAACTGTAGGATTTTTTAGTTAAAAAGAAAAACGAAAGAATAAAGTGGCAATTAAAAATTTTAAAGAATTTTCTATAGTAGATTCTCGGATTGGTAGTGGGATACCTGTTGGGAAGAATCAGAAAAAGGAGTATTTATAATCCTTAACGGGAGCAAACCTGCAATTAATGAGACTAAATCCTTAAAATAATTGGGAATTTTGTATTGTCCCTGGTGCAGTCACTTGGGCATGCTTTCCTAGTTGTATCATTTAAGGATTAATTTATGTCCAAGCCACATGATTTGGGCATCTTCTAGGACCACCCACAAGGAGTTACAAAATATATATAGGTGTGTGTCAATATATATAACATTTATATGAAGAGAATTTACCAAATCTTTATTTTTGATTGAGAATTTAAATAATATTTGTTGTTGATATTATAATTTCAAAACAGAAATCACTGTTCAACTAATTAAGTGGCAGTGATATTGGTGTTTATACTGTGATTTATTAATTTTTATACTAAAAAATATTGATATTTTGTAAATTTGTGACCCGTGATATAATGTATTGATTTTTATAATATAATGTATTGATATTATAATGTATTAATTTTTTATTATAATATATTGATATAAAATTTTAATTTGACGGATCAGTGCGTACTCACAAGAGTATTATCTAATAATAATAATTTGTGATTTTTTTTAATAACAATAATCAAAGCTAACCACATAAAGGGGCAAAATATGAAGAGTCAAATAGGAAATTGGGGCCGGCGGGGCAAATAATTACTTTGAAGACTAGACATAATCTCATGGAATTGTGGGTTATATATGTATCCTTATTTCATCTAGTGTAGGGTAGTGGCGGTGTGACATGCATGCCTAATCAATTTCATGAAAGTTGACCTTTAGAAGCAAATGACAAAAAGAGTACCCCATTTATATTTTTGATTAAATAATGTAACGACTTAATTGAAATATTTTATTTTATTTTTTCCCTTTTCCCATTTCATTAGTGGGAAGTTGGTATATATAATCCATGCGTGAAAATGTTGGGGGGTGATGATATGCATGTTCATTGATTGTGCTAATTTGTGACCACTTTGTTCATCTTCCATTAATGGCTGGCCCATGCCCTTTTTGTCCTTTTTATTTCTTTTTCTTGAGTTTTATATTCTTCAATAATTCCTTTCATTCAAAGCTTCAATTTTATTTCAAATATATTATGGCCCAATCCTTTTCTTTTTGTCTAAGCATCGCACGCAACTCGGTTTTGGTTGTACGGACATATTTAGTCCTGCAATTGTCCAACCTGGGTCAGACTGGATCATGTTGAGGAGAAAAAAAAAAAAAAGGATGGGTATATTACTATATTTGTAATATTTTATTACATTACATGTAGAATCTAATAAATTTAGGCTTTTGTTACATCACATTTGAAAAGTTCCACTTGATGGGTGGAAAATAGTGAGGTGCTCACATGTGCTAAAGCCTAAAACCTGTTCTATTGGACTTAATTCCTAATCCACTGGGATTAGTGGTCCAAAAGACAAAATTAGGTTCAATATAAAGAGAGGTGTATCAAGAAAATGATGCAGTGATAGCAACTTAGGAAACTTGAAGTATTGGTATTTATTTCGATTTAGTGACCGAAATTATACTTTTGATGCTTTCGTTTTTTACGGGTGACAGTCATATGTAGAGGTATGGAAAAGTGATTAAACCCGAGAAAATAAATACTTGTATGTGATTAAATATATGGTGTAACACTGTAAAACTAAATAAAAAATAGCATAAAATGTGTTAAATATCACAAAATATCTCAGAAATAAGTGTTCATAAACTATCGATTTTGAGGTAAAAGTTGACAAATTACGCAAGTCAAATAAATTACATGACGGGTTATGAGGTTTGAATTTTAGACCTCCAGGCCTAAAAAGTTACCTGCTACATTTTTTTATTTTTTTATTTTTTATTTTTAGATTTAGGAACGCATCCCATAATGAATTGAATTAATCTGTGTATGGATTGGTTTCTTTAGTAAATTATTACAACCATTATGTTATCAACATAAAAGGATAAAAAAAATGCTATTTCAAAGAATTAAAAGGGATTAATTATTAAATGATAACTGCCGCCTATAATAAACATGTTAAATCACGCTGAACAATGTTTTAGTAGCATAAAATTACTAGAATTATGAGGGTCGAAGTCAAACTGTATAATTTGATTGCCCAAATAGTATTGACATTGGCTAGTGAAATACTGAAAATTAAATATCAAAGACTCTCAAGTCATCTATCACGAGTCAGACCTCAAAAAAGTCAAATTGTTTTAAATATATGAGCATTACAAAAAATTAATTAAACCTCAATTAATTTTACACGCGACACATTGGTTTGTTTGGTTTTACATTCACCCACACGCTATATTAAGTCCTTTGCACTAGACTTGAACTACAAAGCGGTAGTCTTATTTCGGATCCGGGCCCAATATAACAAGCCCATAGTTATGTCAGAAAAGCTAATTGAGCCTGGAAGATCTAATCCACCTTCTTGTACATTAGAAAAGGGGTTTATTGGACTATATCCATCAAAAGTTGCCCACGTTGGGTCATGCAGAATTCATGAGTTCATACTTCCACATGGCCTATGGGCTTTATACAGTTCATTTGAGTTGGTAGCTCTATGACGAATCATGCACCTAGACGTGCCCAAACGGATCGAACCGTCGGTTCAGTTTCGACAGAAATCTCGAATCGAAATCGAACCGTGAAACCGGTCGATTTGTGGCGGTTTCGGCAAAAACCTCGAATCGGAACCGAATCGTGAAATCGGCCGATTTGTGGCAGTTTGCAAACCGCTGGTTGACGATTCGGTTCCAATTCGGTTTGGCCTTTTTTTTTTACATTAAAAATTCATATTTTTTAATTTTTTGAAGTTAAAATTTTTTATCTTTAATTATTATATATTTTTTAAAATGTATGAGATCAAATGAGAAAATAGAACAAATACTTGAAATTATGAATTTATTAAAAAAATGTGAAATTGACCCATTTAAAATATTTGAAGTTAAAATAAAAAAAATTATATTAGAAAAATTTTGAAAATTTGATGTTACTGAGAAAACAGAACAAATATTTTGAAATTTTGAATTTATTAACATTAAAAATGTGAAATTGAACCATTTAAAATATTTGTAGTTAAAATTAAAAAAGGTTATATTAGAAGAGTTTTGAAGTTTTGAAGTTAAGTGAGAAAATATAAATAATATTTTTAATAAATTCAAAAAAAAAAGGACTTGAACTATTTTCAAATATTTGAAGTTAAAATTTGAGATTTTAACTTCAAATAATTGAAGACAGTTGCCTACGTATCCCTTACTTTGGGAATCAAAGTCGACATAATTCTCACTTACTTACCTTAGGAATCGGAAGCGGTGGTGCAGGGGGTATCATACTCATCCATTTACCGACTCGTTGGTAGATCCCGTATCATAATATGTCTCGCTCTCTTCATCTTCACTAAGAACGTATTTTAGTTTCCGTCGATCGGCGTTGACCCAATCATACAACAACATTTGATACTCGAGATTGTGAGTCTAAGTCTGGATCTCCGCTCGTCCAGCATGTACCCCCCTTCACTGAATGCTTGTTCGACTGAAACGGTTGATACGGGAATGGCCAATATCTCCCTTGCAATGATGTTAACAACGGGATAAAGTGATTTCCTCGATGCCCACCAATTCAAAATATCAAACTCGCGGTCAATTTCATTTTTCTAATGTTCCATACTCAAAAAAGTCATTGTTAGATAAGCTTCAAGTTCTCGATAAGGTTTAGAACCGAATGAGTAACCCGAACGCCCCATGTGTGATTTTTTTTTTTAAAAAAAAATCGTGAAATCCCTCAATTTCATCGTCGTTGTCACCACTTATACTAGGATTACCACTTCTAGTAGAAGTTTATCGCCAGAAGTACTCATAGGAAGAGGACCATCAAAATTTATACTATATTTTTTAAATATATCAAATAAAGACTTTTTCACATTTTGAATAATATTTTCAATGGAAAGATATTCAAACTCTTCAAACGACAATAAAGCATCATAATAACTGTTAAGATAAAGTTCTGAACCACTTTCTCTATTATTGGGATCTAATAGTGTAGCAACTAAAAATATATTTGGAATGTAATAAAAATACTTCAACCATTTTCGTTTCATAGAAACAACACATTCTTCCAATCGTTCATTTTTCATGCACTCCCTATGAATGCAATTTTAACACAATATTCAACAACAAGGTGAGAAGTAGGATAATAAACATCGGAAAATAAATTAGTAGCATTATTAAACACCTTTAAAAGTATTTTCAAATAATTACATGTAGAACACTGGTTTGCATATAACATAATTCCAGTTTCTTGTTGGCCAAAAAATGAACACAAAACCTCTCTATACGAATATGTATCTTTCAATAATATATATGTAGAGTTCCAATGAGTAGGCACATCGGTTGAATTTTGTTTTTTTACTTCAAACCCGTTTTCCTTACAAAATCTCACCCATTTTCGTTGTAAAGATTTATTTCTATGAATACACGTGACCGCCGCTTTAATGGAAAAAGTTCATTTTTCAAAATATTTAAACATCTTGAGCACACAAATTCAAAATATGGCATATGCACCAATAGATGGTTTACAAATACTAATAAGCTCATTAACACTCGACGTATTAGAAGTTGCATTGTCAAATGAAATAGAAAATATTTTTTCAACTAGACCATACTCTTGACAAATCAAATGAATTAATTGACAAATATTATATGCATTATAAGAAGGTTTAAAATCTCTATATGCAAGTAAACGTTTTTATAAATTCTATAATTTATCACCCCAATGACATGTAACATGCATGTAAGAGTTTCGGTCCCAATGATCACTCCAAACATTCGAGCAAATTGAAACTTTGTTTGGTAAACTAGCAAATTCATTACATAAGTTTAACTTATTTTCACCAAAAACTTTTTTAATATCACGAGTAAGGGTAGAGCGTGAGACTCTCGTACTCGAGGGATTAAAAGAAAGTTGGGTGAACCTTTCATATAAATCATCACCGATAAAGTTGAAAGGAAGAGATATAGAAGAAAAAAGCTTTGCTAATTCCTTTCTATGAGTAGTGTCGGAATATATAAATAAAGAAGAGGAGTTCATACATACCTGTCCTTCTTATAGTTGCGTTTGAATCTTATCGATACCGACTTTCTCGGGGTGTTTATTGTTGAGATGGTTGTACATATTCCCATATCCTCCTCCTTTTAGGAATTTGTAAGATGATGGACAATAGTTGCAAGTTACATGGTACCTTATTTTTTGTTTTTTGCCATCTTTCGGAGGTGGCTCGTTTGCGGGTGGCGGAATCACGATTTTCTTTAGATGTTTCTTAAAAATGTCGGATTTTAACTCTGTTGTTGCCCGAGAATGAGTTTTTGGATTTCTTGGAGGCAACTCATCGTGCTCCTCCTCCTCTTCATTTGGAGGCACTTCTTCACCGGCAAAGGCAGCGACGGCTCGATAATAATGATCAATGTCGGTATCACTCCAATACTCGTCAACATCGATGGGATTGGGATTGTAGTCACTGACCGAAAGAGTGTTGGTGTTGCCTTGTGATAAGCCGAAGGGATGGGCATTGGCGGCGTCATCGAGCGCTATACTCTTCCCCTTATCAGCTCGACGAGAACGAGAAGAACCTCCACGACTTGTCATTTTTTTTATATAATAAGATTAATACAAAAAAAAATAAGAAAGAGTAGTAGTAGACTAAAGTAGTAGGATTATAAATTTAGGATTATAACTAGAAATTATAAAAAATATATTTGGAATATAACACTAAACTTAATAAAGTTTAGGATTAGGAAGGCTTGATAATTAAAGAAACTTAGTAAATTACTAAATTTGCAAAGAGATACAATGTAAAATAGAGAGATTATAGAAGATGATAGATTGGTATGAGAGAAATGAGTTAGGAATGAAGGGTATTTATAGGTGTGAAAAAAAATAAAATTAAGCGGGTAAACCGCCGGTTTCGGTTCAAATCGGCAGTTTGATCAACGCTTACTTGATCTCGACTGTTGATCATCAATGGTCACTTGATCAACACTGTCGATTTCAAATGCTGCATTGACCTCGCCCAATGGCTAGTAATTGACCAGTTCAACCGCCGATTGAAACAACCGGTTTGAACCGGCCAGTTTTTTTAAAAAAATTCTAAAACCGGCGGTTTGAACCGCTGGTTTACGGTTTGAGAAATGGTGAAACCGGAACCAGACCGCCTTAACGGCAGTTTTGGTTCCGATTCCGATTCAAACTGTGGTCAATGGTTTCCCTAACCATTGACCGACGGTTTGGCTGGTTCGGACGAACCGGTGAACACGTCTACATGCACCCTTATTAATATAAAAGAATCGGGTGTTAAATTCGCAAATGACATGTGATGATAGATGGATATTAAATTATAAATTTGTTTTCATTTTATAATACATGTATATTTATTATATTGTTATAAATATATATTTTTATATGATGAATATCAATAAAAAGAGTGATAAATATAAAATAGGGTGCATATTACATCATGCATCCAAGTGCACGATATAAATTATTCTTGATTTGGCTGTTGTTGTACAAATATATTTTACATTATTTCTTAAGTGATGATTTACTTTTATTCATTTCCTAGTAATGTTGTGTTGATGATGTTATCTATGTGAAAGAAAGTTACCATTTATCGATCTTACCAAACTTAAAAAGTAATAAATCGCGCCACAAGTCAATACGACATAGCCTAGCTCAGAATTCATTTAGAAAAGAAAATCAAGCTTTAAACCTTTGGGCCAGATCAGAATAAACCAAACTCAGGACTGTATAGACAGAGACGGATTTAGCATTTCAAGTGAGTGAGTGACTAAATCTTAAAAGAGATAAAAACATAGTAGTAATATTAATAAAGTCACATATATAACGTACCTTCCGATTCTTCTTTATGATTTTTAATAGCATGATATCTCTTCATAATAACTTCATTATCAATTTTCAGAAGATTTCTTTTTTTACGTAAACAAGAAGCTTATTATTCAACTAATCATAACTCATTCGATTGCTCAATTGTTTCTTTACAACACTCATGGCTGAAAATAGTCTTTCAATACTAGTTAGTTGCAACTGGTAGAATTAATGCCACAGTTAAAAGCTTGTAAACTAAAGGATCCTGTGCTTCTTACTTTATACCAACTTCTCTACAAGGTCACCAAGTCTCTTTAACTCTATAAATAAAAATCGTTCAAGCGCATATCGAGAATATAATTTTGAAGTTAATCTTTGAGATTGAGGGCACCTAATCTTGAAAAATCTTGTGGATTAAATTAAGCTAATTTAAGTAGTTTGTCCTTGTCAAAAGCAAAAAACGAGTCTTGCGGGGATAAACAAGCAATGCAAAGCAGCAACTCCGTACTAACCTCTGAGAAGCGGCGGGTTACCTCTTGTAGTTGCAAGTCAACCACAACATATATAAATCAACACAGTTGTATGTGAATTTGTTATATTTGGTGCATTACGTAGTAGACGACCACAAGGATCGACGCGAATAAACATATGATCCATGTTGGGAACAACAATAAAATGTTGTTGAGAAAAATGACAAACATTCTCAAATAATGATTCCCATCCACCATCTCTCAACCCTTGAAGTCGATGCCTGCAAAATCTATCCATATCCATTGCATTCACTATATCTTGGTCTCTCATTTATAATGCTTGTGATAACTCATTAGATATTCCCGAGATGATTTTCACCATACGCAAATTGAGACCAAATTCAAAGCAAAGCATCGACTTCAATAACATTTCTATCTCTACCTTTTGAATAGAAGTAGAATACTCATCCTCATAGATCATGTCAAGCACATCACCCATTGGAGAAAACAAAGAAATCAGGCTAATCGATATCTATAATGTGAATCCCAACGTGATCATCGGCACGTTGAAAACTAGATTCCCAATCAAGACCTTGTCCACTTGAAATATCACCATTTCTCAATGCTTTAACAACAATACAGTTCAATTATTTTTCTTGAACAACATCAGAACTTTTATAAGAACAACAACACGAATAAAAAGCAATTGGAAGACTCTTTGTTGACACAACTACAAGGGCTAGTTGAAGTTGATGAGCAAGAAAATGTAATATGCACTTCATTCTCATTTAAAATGATTGTTTTTAGTTCATTAAGTCTCCCTTGCATATTAATAGCCCCATCATAACCTTGCCCTCTCAATCTAGAGATACTCAAGTTATATCTATAAAGTATCTTATCAATATCCTCTTTAAGTGAAAGTGTTGTGTTATTAATGACATGTTCAACTCTAATAAAACGTTCATTTACATGTCCACTACTATCTACATAATGCAAACAACTGACATTTGTTCCTTTTTTTACACATCATGAGATTAATCAATTAAAATAGAAAATAATGAATCCCCAACATCTTTCAATATAACATCAATTATTTTAGCAACACAATCATAAGTTAAATCTTTTTGGATTCTAAGTGTTATTAACTTGCAATTTCTAGGAGATTTCCCAAAATCACATCATCAACATTCTTATTATGATCCCTTAAAAGTTCCATGGTGACAAGAAAACTATCTGGATTAAGAGAGTCTTTTGATTCTTCATGACCCCGAAAAAGTAGACCAAGTCTCAATAAATTCCGTGTACAATCAAAAGATGTCATGAGTCGAATTGGATAATCCTCTTTCGTTTGCTTTGATTGCTTGTCAGAAAATATTTGAATATATGCATTTTGATTCAGCGATACATCACGATTCATTCGAACTTGACTGCCCTATTGTTCCTACGTGAATATCAAGCCTTGATTTTTCTTTCCAATTATTGAATCCCTCGGTAAGAAAAGCTTCCACTCCTGATTGTTTCCCTCTGTTTGTTTAACAACAGAGACAATAAGCAACATCTTTAGATATACTATATTCCAACTAATCATAATCAATAAACCAACCAGGAATAAACCTTCCATAAATGGTTGATGTCGTTGAAATTAACGTCTTGAGGGAACTCGTACTCAAATGGTTGACAAGAACCTTTTTGAAAGTATGCTCTTAGAATTTGATCTTTAATATTAGAGATATATCTTGAGATTGAATTCTTAATCCAGGGTCGGAGGGAAGTTGTGTAAGATCAAACTCATTAATCATATTTGAACTTCTCTCAAGCCATTAGTGTTTCCGCAAACTCTATTCGAATTATTCTCAAGTCTTGTAGCATTAGCTTCATGAACATTTTCTTGACAAGGTCTTTTTGGAATAAATTTATCCATAATCTGTTACATAAGCATTGTATAAACAAATTAGATAACCCTTAGTTAGATAATATCTAAACAAATAGATAAAAGTTTATCTAACCACCATAATTTGTCTAACTAGAAAACAATGCTGATAAAACAGAATATTATGCTCTATTTTAAAAGGCACAATTATAAAAAATATTTGAACAAATAAGTGTAAATACAAGAGAATAATTATGGATCAAACTTGAGTTGAATATTCGTAGATAATAATAATTGTACAAAAAAACGTAAAATACTAAGGCACAATTACCACAAGTGAACTTGCAAACTTAGAAAATAATCAATCCATGGATATCACATATTATGGACTCTCGAGGGGGGAGAAATCAAGTAGATATTTTGAGTTTTCCTTTCAATAATAAATTGAAGAAAACCTAAACTTTTTATAAATCATAAGCAAAATAAAAAAAAATCTATTAGCCATAAAACACAATAAATAAATAAATATATATATATATATATATATATATGTGTGTGTGTGTGTGTGTGTGTGTGTGTGTGTGTGTGTGTGTGTCTGATTAGGTTCAAATAAGAATTACTACCTTGTATGTCAACCTAAGGTTAATTATAGGTATTAGATCTAATTAAATGGGTGGATCAGATTTTTTGTATTTTTTCTTATTTGATTAAAAGTAATAGGATTATATAATAAAAGTAATGCTGGTATATAATAAAAATATTAGTTCGCAGGTTCGCAAATAAGGAAGAGTTCTCATTAAAACTCACCCATATATAAACCCCCCCCCCCCCCCCCGGTGTAACTAATTTCTTGCACTGTCCGAGTCCAAATTGAGATGAGTGGAAGCAGGCGTGTGGCGGCCCATTCTTCTCTATTGTCAATTATCAGCTTAATTGCTGATGTCGTCATTTTCTTTTACTCTAATCTAATGTTTGCTTTTGTTTAATTTGGTGCTCATAAGAAATGGGCCTTATGCTGAATTGGGCTAGATAAGGTTTTTTTTTCTAATGCGAGTTGGTTGATCACCGGTAGTTGAAAAAATAAAATTGAGAGTGGGCCAAGACCCACACTGGTAGAGGTGTTAATCCGGTTTAGGTTAACTGATTGACCGGTTACGGTTAACCATTGACTGACGGTTGCAGTTATAACTATAATAGTCAACTAGTTCCCGGAGGTTAGGTTACGGTTAACCTCTCCGGCTAACCGTAATCGTCGGTTACAACTACCGGTTAACCGGCCATTAAAATCAAAATAAAAATTTCGGTAGTTAACCGGCGGTTAAACCGCCCCGCTTAAAGACCGTTTGAAATCAACGGCCCAGATCAAATAGCCATTGATGATCAATGACTGAGATTTAGAAAACTAGCCGCTGGCAATTAATGTGGTTAATCGGTTTAACCGCCGGTTAACGACTAGTTTTTTAATTCTTTTTTAATTTTTTAATCTATTTTGACACCTATAAATACCCCATTCTCCAACACCAATCCTCATACCAATTCATCTCTACTATTCTTCTTCTTCTCTTATGTTTTCAAGCTTCAAGTCAAGTTGCTAAATTTGTTCAAAAACTAATATCAATAATATTCTTATTCTTCTTAATCTTGTTTTACTTAATTTTCTTTTATAATATTACTATGGCAAGCTCTTCTCGTAATGTCAATACCAATACTCCAAGCTATTCTAGTCGAGGTCGAGGATCTCGACGAGAATCTTCGGTCGTTGTCGGAGATTATGTTCCCGATGAGATGACGGCGGAAGAAGTTGAAAACTTATATAATCAAATCAATCTCGGCGAGCAAAATCAAACCAATTTTGATGAGGATTTACCCAACTCTGACGAATCCGAACCGCCGACCGCAATTTGAATGAAGATGAGAAGGAAGCGGGTGATATGCCACCGCCTCAATCGAAATTGAGGGATTATCAATTCCCCAGCTTCCGATTGCATTTCACAAGTACGACGGTCAATGGTGAATCTCGGGCGCAATGCAATTATTGCAAGAGTCATTACGCCTTTGGTTCTAAAAATAATAGAGGCTACGGTGCGCTCAAATACCACATGGAGAAGAATCATCCCGACGAATACGGTGTTGATAGCTACCAAATACAAATAAACTTCTCATCTTCATCTACCGCCGGTGTCGGGACCGGCGGTCAAGGTACGAGTTCTAATTTATTTCAATATAGCGAAAGTTGTCATAGAAAGTTTCTTGCAAGATTTATTTCTGTTATGAGTCTTCCTTTTAATCATGGGTATAGTAGTCACTATGAAGATTATACTAGGGGTACACTTAATCCATCTAATACTAGGATTTCACGAAATAAAGTTACTCGCGATATTGAAAAAATGGTTGGTGAGTATAAGTTGAATTTTATTTCAATATTTGATAATTTGTCTCAAAGTGTCTCTATATGTTCGGATATTTGGACGGATTCCTATAATGATAATAATTATATGGGAATTACATGCCATTGGATTGATAATTCTTGAATTTTGCAAAAACGTTTAATTGCATATAGAGAGTTTAATAATTCGCATACCGCGGCGAATATTCCGCGCAAAATATCCAATATTTTATCTGAGTATCATTTAGGTAACAAAATTTTTCATTTTCATTTGATAATGGCGCCGCTAATACGGCTAGTTTAGATTTGTTAAAACCTTTTTGTCAACCTGCTATTGGTGGTAAATTTTCTCACGTTGGATGCATTTGTCATATTTTGAATTTATGTGTTCAAGATGGTTTAAGTACTTTTAGATCTAAAATTGCTTCGATTATGCGTGCAGTATATCATATAATCAAAAATGATTCGGTTCAAAAAAAGGACAAAATTTTTGCCGAAACGATGGTTTGCATCCAAAAAAACTTCAAATGATGTGACAAATCGTTGGAACTCTACGTATAAAATACTTAATGATTCTTTGAATATAGAGAATCATTGTGTGCAATTTTTTCTAATCAAGATGTCGATTTCGTTTTGTTTACCAATGCGTGGGATGATTGTTATAGTATGATGTCTCTTTTAAAAAATTTTAACGACGCCACCGTAACTTTATCCGGTGTTTATTATCCTACCTCCACACTACTTTCTTGATCAATGTATTCAAAATTTACTTGTTAGTACTTCTTTACTCGATTCGCCTAAATTAGGTGAATGTATTGCTAGTTTGTTGAGTAAATGGGTCAAATACTTCTCTATATTCCCGATGTTTTTTTAATTGCAAAATTTTTAGACCCGGATTATCGGGTCGATGGTTTAAAAGTTTACTTGAAATTAATTATGAAGCATTAGGACCTTTTTTACAAACTTCAAATGTTAAAATTCCCGATTCTCTTAGTGTTGCTCACCAAGCACAACAATTTTTAGTACATATTTTTAATGATTACAATCAATCTAGTGATGTTGACACATTACCTTCCCCTTCCCCCACCACTTCTAATGTAATACCATTGCTGAACGACCCTCGACAAGCTCTATCCCTATATACTAGGTTGATTAAGAATACTAAGCGAAAACGAAACTATCCCTATATACTAGGTTGATTAAGAATACTAAGCGAAAACGGTAAAGGGCTAGTGCTAGTCGAGCAATAAAATTAAATAGTTATTTAGGGGCTTTGAATTGAGTAGTGTCCCAAAAAGGCCCGATGGTACTACTAACGATCTTGTGCAGTTTTGGTCAAAAGTGGCCACTATTTTTCCTACACTCTCTAGGATTGCCAAGGAGGTTCTCGATATTCCCGTTTCAACAGTTTCTGTTGATCAGGCCTTAAGCATGGGAGGCTTTGTGTTAGATGATCGCTGGTCTAAGTTATTACCCAAGAATCTTGAAAATCAAATGTTGATGAATGATTGGGTCAAAGCCGAAAAACGAGAACAAGAAATGAAATTGGATGAAAGTGAAGAGAGCGACTATTACGATACCACTTCGGAAAGCAACGACAACGACGAGTAGGTAAGTAGGTAAGTGAGACAATTATAAGACCTACGTGAATTTTGATTCTTTTACGAGGATACGTAGGCAAGTTAATTCTAATATTAAAAGTTAAAATTTAATTTTGACTTCTAATATTAGAATTAAAATAAAGTCCTTATTTATTTATTTCAAAATAAATAAAATAATCGAACTACGTGGACTTTGATTCCTTTTTGAGGATACGTAGGCAATTTAATTCAAATATTAAAAGTTAAATTTTTAATATTAGAATTAAAATCTAAAAAAAATTATTTTTTAAAAAAGAACGCTTCCATGAAAAAAAAATAAAATAAATGAAGACATGAAAAAAAATCTTATTCAAGTCCTTTTAAAATTTTTTTTTTTAATTTTTTACTTCAAAAATTCAATTATTCAATTTTTATTTAAGTTCTCATTTATTTATCTCATTCTAATTCCATTTAAGTTTCACATTCATCTCAATTATTCAAATTTTATTTAGTTTTTAATATTTAATTTTTAATAATATATATATATATATATATAATATAATATATATATATATATATATAATATATATATATATATATATAATACGGTTAGGTGCGGTTAACCGTTATATATACGGTTAGGTGCGGTTTAACCGTCGGTATATATATATATATAATATATATTATATATATATATACCGACGGTTAACCGCACCTAACCGTAACCTTAACTGATTCACCGACGGTTATGTTACAATTAGGCTCCGGTCGGTTTCAACCGGTTTAACACCTCTACACATTGGTCATATGGTGTATCTGTACACTGTGTAGAGCATAACCTCGATATTAAATGTAAAAAGCCTTAAAAGATGAATAAACGCGCTACAAAATTAATGTATATGCATATGGCAAATACGCGTTGTAGGGGCTTCTAATATGGTACTCTAGTAAAGCACTAATTAACTTTGTTTCTAATTAAGTAGTACCACTAGTAAAATGGTGCATACCCAAATATATGTTGCTCTTCTAAAATTCAAAATTTAGTCACCAACCATGCCATCGAATAGAATAGAAGAAGAGAGCGAAGTAAACGTGTATCCGTGCTATGTAATAGTGAATATGAAGTCATCGTGACAAATTTCAGGCCATGTTATTGAATTGAAGTTAGGTGATAACATCAATGGAGAAGTGGTTAGATCTTTCTAAATTTTCGACTAAAAATAGAGCAACACCTTTTATAATCAATAAGACGAATAAGATTTCCCTGTTCAAATCCTTCAATTCGAAAATTTGAGATATCGATTCATAAAATCAAAATTATATCTTTTGCATTTCAGCTGAAGGTGAAATATTATATCTTAGGCCTTTGAGCCGATTCGGGACTATACAGGACGTAGCCTCACTGAATTCATCTCAAAGGTGTAATTAAACCGTTAGCTTGTCCAGGATATCACTCCTAAACATGTGGCCATCATAGTTTTTACTTTATATAGCCCTTTTTTCAACCATTTTTACTCTTTTTGACTTTTCTTTAATTAATCTTCAACAAAGACCAACAAGATTCTTTACTCCATCATCTCCCTCTCAGATTCTCCTCCATCTCACAAATTCAACGAATTAATAAAATTACAGAACAATCAATCCATGGCTGAAACCACCTCTGCTCTCTGCTTTTCCACCCTTTCTACATCGGTTCCTTTTTCCAAGGAGCAACCACCATTTTCATCTCCATCGACCTCGTTTTTCACTTGTCGAAGATTCTCCTCGCAGTCTCAGCGTCCGCGATCCCCGTCCCTCAGATTCACCGTCAAAGCATCCGGGTCAGCCCATTTCCCCGGAGATGACGATTTCGGGTTATACCCCTGGGAAAATCCTGACGCCGCTGAATCTTGTATTTTTCGCTATTTCTTTCTTTTTGTTACTTTTTTTGTTTATGAGATAGCTAATTATGAAATAACCCTTTGTTTCTCTGGGGTAATTTTACGTTATTGTGGAGAATTGTTTGAGTTCGGTTAATTAGGGTTTACGCGGAGCTTATGTTGGAAGTTAAATTTCGTCTTTTTGCTTGTTTTGTAGCTGTGCAGTGGGTTACGGAGGAGAGGGTGACGTTATTTACTTCGGATGGGCTGATCCAAATTGGCGGGAATCTTGTCCCGCGCCGTGTTACTTCGGCCGATGTATGTTTCTTTTTCCCCTTGCTTGTGTTCTACAATTCGATTCTGACCCGATGATAATTAATTGTGAAGATAATGATTAATTTTTGCGTTGCTAATTGCAAAATGCTCGATTAGGAACCCTTACTGAATGAAATAGATTATTTAGAAGTTAAAGCATCATTTTTCCATTTAACAATTCCTTATAAGTTGATATTTCTTATTTTCAAATGCCATACGACATGCCTACTCCACCCATCATGGTATTTCTTCTAAATGAATTATGTATTTTAGAACTTATGGTCAAACTAGTAGTTAGTGTTTTGCTTTTTATGGCTGAGAATATATTTTTCTCCTCGTTAGTTGATGAAGTTTCAAGTTTCTTTTGCCAAATCGTATTTCCACTTTTTGTGCGATGGTATTGTTTAGAAAACTATTGCATACTACTGTAAAATTTCGATGATTTGACACTCGATTAATTAATAGCATCGCTTGAATAATATCTTTTGTCGGTCCCGATCTTGAGTTTTGAATTAGTATCTCAATTATTTAATATCTCGTTAGATTAACAAATTTTAGGGGTCCCAAGGCTATTATTTATAGAGGTTTTAATGTATTAAGTTTCCAGTTTTGTTTCCATAATTTTATTGGTGATTTTCTTTTCAATATCTCCCTCAATTCTATGCTTTGTGCTTCTCCTTGTAGAAGAGACAAGGGAAGGCAAAAACTTCTCAAAGATCTCAACGGTTTCAAGAGAGCAATTACATGGATCCAAACCAAAGCTTATGTCTGGGTGCACTTTTTGATATTGCGGCAACAAATGTAAAATTTTACCCTCTGAAAAATTTCATTCATTTCAACAATTTTCTAAAATTATGTGGAAATTGTTCAATTTAGGGTCTTGATACGGGTAGGCGTCTTTGTATCTTTGGCTTCTGTCGCTCTATTGAAATGCTTTGCGATGTCGTCGAAGATACTGTTTTGGAGCATGGCGGAGAGGTATAAATTATACACACACACACACACACACACATATATATATGTATGTATGTATGTATGTATGTATGTATGTAGTTGCGAGGAAAAAGAATGCTGAAAATAATGGGCAAAATGAGAAAAAATGAATGAGAGATTGATCGATTGAATTCTAGGGGTGCAAAAGTGCTCAAGTAATTGTACTTTAGGGGTGCAATCTGCCAAAAAAATGAATTTTAGGGTGCATAATGTCAAATGAGCGATTGAGGGGTGCAATATGCCAGTTACCTTGTACATCTGATATTTTCTGAATTAGTCCCTTTGTCAGTATCTTCGTTGAGGTAGTAAAGTGCTGGATTTCCACTTAAAATGGGTGTTTATTGTTAATGTAGTAATATCCTTATTTTCCCCACCTTTATTTGTTTTTTTCAATTAGCCAGATCAACTTTTTTTGATGACTTTGTTCCCTGGTTTAATATCACATGGATTTGTTTCTAATGTTGCTATGTTTGAATAAATTCGAAAGTTTTGTATGTTTCAACTATTTCGTGTAAAAGAGAGATAGGAGAAAGCCAAATGTTTTTTTTTTTTTTTTGGAGACGTTCTCCACATGAAAAGCTCTTTTTGTCTATCCAATGAGTGTTTCTGCATTTGTTGAACGACTTTAATCGAGAGTTGATCAACAAGTTTTGGTTTGAGATTTGTTAATCATTTGCAGTTTACGCCAATTGAAGTTGTAGGAATTTGTGTAATTCATACTAAATCAATTTATTGATTGATGCCGATTGCCGATTGGTATGAATTAAGAAGTTAGATTTTCATTCAACAGATTTATCTCATCTCATTAGAGTTTGTGTTTTGAGTTATAGGTTGTGGTAGCTGAAAAGGCAACAAAAGAGGGGCTGCATGAGAAGCTAACAATGACGGTTGCAGTGCCGTTCCTTTGGGGAGTCCCTCCGGCTTCAGAGACACTCCACCTGGCGGTTCGGAGTGGTGGTGGGATTGTGGACAAGGTCTATTGGCAATGGGATTTCCTGTAAATAATAGTAATGATATAATATAATACTAGTAATCCCTTCTAACAATGATCATTGGTGCTTTGTATATAATATTGTTTGCTTTCATGTACAAAATCTGAAAATGTAAATCAATTGCATGCACCCTCATGCTTGTTAATATAATTCAATCACTATTCTTGCTCGTAGATTTCGTTGGATACTGAAATTAGATAGATGTATTTGAAATGATTGGCGTTAACACACCTGCTGTTTGTTTCGAGTATTTGAAACCCAAGTGAACTAAATCTTTTTTAAATATTACAAATAGCCTCCCATTTTCATACAACTAATTGTAAATTCTAATATATTAGAAAAAATTGTCACGGTGCTTTTGCTACGGCAAATATAATAAGTTTGTACACAACCGGATATCCAAATTTTGGGCTTTGAGATTCATTGGTTAAATTATGTCAAATTCACGAAGAAAAAACAAACTAGTTCAACTTATTAGGCTCATTTAATATTGGAAAATGGTAAGAACTAGTTAAAAACTCCTACAAATTTATCTTTAGACGGTTGTAGTGAAAATGTGGAGTGGTGGAGTATTGTAGTATTATATATGGAGAAATTTAGAGTACCTCCGGACTATCCTATTAAATCAATCTCCACCTTACTTGTGTGAATTAGTATAAATAACTGAAAATCACGAAAATGTCTTCATATATCGTTATTATCTTCCCAATTATCTTCTATAGGGTGAAATGTTATTTTCATATAAAGTTATTATCTTCTTTTTTCTTATACTTGTACCAAAAGGTGCCTTTATTGAGGATGGATAAATACAAAATATGAAAGGTGGCTTTATCGAGGAGGAAAGGAAAAGAAAATGCTATACATACCAGAAATATGAATTTTGTAGTGATGATCTGTTGTTAATAAAATTTTATTTTCAATTATTTAATATTTCATATTTCACACTAACATGAAATTTAGTTAAATACTCATATCTATAATAAAATCAAATAATGTGAAAAAAAATATAAAAACCAAACCTACTTGAATTGTTGGTCAATTTGATAAATACATGAATTTTATCAATAATAATAATTAAGAATCTTTATATATAATTAAATAAATGTTTCATAATAGTAATCTTAATAGTTGAAATCACTTAATTTCTTGTATTGATTGTTTGCATAAAAGTATTTTTTTTAAATAACTCATAAGTGATACACTGCAAAATAACACGAAAACATCACGGGTAGTATTCGTCGGTAAAAGTCCGGTATTACCGACGGCGTGCCGACGGACGTAGCCCCTCTGTAGATTAGGCCGTCGGTAAGTTCTCAAAAAGTTGGCGGCAATTAAACCCGCCTAATATGCCGACGGAACAAGTCTGTCGGCAAGTTTAAAAAAATAAAATAATTTGGAATTTATATGCCAACGGAAACAAAGTCGTCGACAATGCCAGTTTTTATTTACCGACATACTCTTTCCGTCGGAAATGCCAGGTATTTTTACCGGTGGAAATACCGACGGGTCTGTGTCCGTCGGTAAACTTCATAAAACTGCAGTAGGCGCTGCGGTTTTCTTCATTCGCAGCAAACAATAAAAAAAAAAAAAAAAGAAAAAATCCGCCAGAGCCAAAGAGAGGAAAGGGAAAAAGAGGAGTTGCTGCCATCGCCACACGCCGGAGTACCGCAACCGTCATATATTAAGGTATGTTAGCCTTTTAATTCTTTAAATAAATTTTGGCGCTTTTATTAAAAAAGGAGAAAAGAGTCTGAGTACATAGTAAATCAATAAAAAAATGAAAATAACGAAACTAGCGCTTCACAACGAATCCCCACTTAAGAGAACTCTTTGAAGCGTTGCTAGTGGAAGGCGATTCTCCGGCTGGTCAGACGGTGATCAACAGCGCAGCGGCCGACTGATGCAAGGCGATGGTTGGGGGTTTCCGGGTTGTCTGCTCCCGCTTGTTCCAGGCCAGAATCCGGCTGCTCCGACTTGTTTCTACGGAGGACTGTTGCTGCCGGCGGCCTCGGTTCTTCGCGGGCCGTAGCCTAGTGCCGACGGTGACGACAATTGGGGCCCGAAATGCAAGCCCAAAACTTGATTTAGGGCTTGGGTAAACTTTTGAGAATTTGATATACTTTAGGGCCTAATTATAATTTTAGAGATTTGTGAAAATTAAAGAGTTACCCTAAGTTTTTGGAAAACTGTGAGACTGCTCTTGAACTTTCTAAAATTACGTTCAGACCCCAAGAAACTTTCCAAAAACTATTTTAAACCCAAATGGCATTTTTGTAATTATTAAAAAATTCAAAAATTGCATAAAAGAACCTAAGACTTTCAGAAAATTATTAAGGGTTGTTTGGCTATGCAGAAAATTTTGAAAAATTGCATTTTTACTAAAAATCTTTTAAATTTGGACCCATTTGCATATTAATAAATTCTGGGATTTAGGAATTTAGTTTTGAGATTCAATTAAGGTTTATTTATAAATTGACCTCAATAAAATCCTAAATTTAATTTGGTCTTAGAGAATTCTTAAATTCAAATATTGGTATGGTTTTATATATCTTGAGATATATTAATTGAAGCATCAATGTCACAAAAGTGACCTCTCATGTGGAGATTAATTTATTTCAAGATATAAAAGGTTGTGTGCATGTAATTTATGTAAATATTCATCGGCCAAAAGCAAGATTCATATTTGTCATAATTATGTGTGCAATTGTGGTAGTAAATGTGTTATGATTATTTGGTTTTGCATATGAGCAATGAATCGGCCAAAAGGAAGACTCATTGTTTGATATGCTCTTATTATCAATGTTTGATTACTGCGTCAAGATGTCAATTACAAGTTAATATCTTGTCAAAAGATAAAATTTTGATGGAGTGTCGATATCTTGAGATTGAGATTTACCTTTTATTTGAATTTATTATTTGGGTTTTAAGTTTATTTTATATGAGCATGATAAGTTTATTTTATTTAATTCAGTTATATCTACTCCTGCTAATATTACTGCAAACACCAACTCTATCCCTATGCTAAATGGCACAAACTTCAAGTCATGGCAAGAGAATTTTTTTAATAGTTCTCGGAGTCATGGATCTCGACCTTGCGATAAGGGCTGATTCCCCACCACCTCTTACGGATAAAAGTACTACGGATGAAAAGAGTGATATGGAAAGGGGGAGAAATCGAATCGCATGTGTATGACGATCATGAAGAAAGCCACTCCAGAAGCATTTAGGGGCACTATGTCTGAAAAATTTATTACATCTATAAAATTCCTTGCTGATATTGAGAAAACGTTCGTCAAGAATGAAAAGACTGAAATTAGTACGCTCTAGACAAATTTGATCTCAATGAGGTATGAGAGTAATGGTAATATTAGGGAATATATAATGGAAATATCTCGTACTGAAAGTGCCAATATTGCCTCAACTTCCAAATTTAAGGGCAAGGGATTCAAGCGAAAGAAGGATAAGGAAGCTACTATACTACTTAATCTGGTTTGTTCTGAGGTTAATTTAACTTCGGTACTTAGACACACATTGTGGATAGATTCTGGTGCAACAACACACATCAGTGTGTCTATGCAGGGTTGCCTCCATTGTCCAAAGCCAAGTGATGGTGAAAGATACATCTATGCAGGCGATGTCAAGACAGTTGAAGTTGAAGCAATAGGAAAATTTAGATTATTGTTAAAGATTGGAAATTATTTGAATCTTGACGAGACATTTGTTGTTCCATCATTTTGACGAAATTTGATTTCTATTTCTATTTTGGACAAATTTGGTTATTCTTGTTCATTTGGAAGTGAAAGATTTAGTATGTTTCATGATTCAAGATCGGTTGGTTCCGGTTCTTTATCAAGGTACGATAATCTTTATTCACTAGATATTATTGCTTCATTTAATGAATCTCTGCATCTACACACACGAGGTGTGAAAAGGAAATTAACCAATGAGAATTTAACTACGTTATGGCACAAGACACTGGGTCATATCTCCAAACGGAGAATTGAAAGACTTGTGTCTAACGTAGCACTTAAGACTGCAGCATATATCCTTAACAGAATTCTAACTTAAGCAACTGATAAGACCACTTATGAATTTTGGATGGGTAAAAAGCCCAGTCTAAATCACTTGCATGTTTGGGGGTGTCCAGCTGAGGGTAGGCCTTATAGGCTTAATGAAAAGAAATTGGACACAAGGACAGTCAGTTGTTATTTTGTTGGATATTCTGAAAGATCCATAGGGTACAAGTTTTATGATCCCATAACTAAAACTATTTTTGAGACACGAAATGCCCGGTTCTTTGAGGATGTTGAGTTTGCGAGGGGAGGTAGAGTTAATGATTTTGTCTTTGAAGAGGAATATGTAGATATTCCCACGGGTGTTGTTGGCATTGATCAGGATTTTATTCCTGACTCTGTTCAAGACAAAAATCAAGACAATATCGTAGAACCTCCTGTTCCATAAATTACTCCAAATCAACAAACTCTACAACCACAAGAACCTATGCCATTAAGAAGATCCACTAGGGAAAGAAGAAATGCACTTTCAGATGATTACATTTCGTTTCTCCAAGAAAGTGAGACTGACATTGGAGTAATGAAAGATGATCCTATCAACTTCCATCAAGCCATTGAAAGCTCAAATTCTCAAAAGTGGATAGATGCCATGAATGAGGAGATTAAGTCCATGAGTAACAATGACATGTGGTAACTTGTCCCATTGCCAGAAGGTGCGAAACCCATTGGTTGCAAATGGATATTTAAGACCAAGAGGGATTCAAGAGGCAATGTGGAAAGACATAAAGCATGTCTTGTTGCAAAGGGATTTACATAGAAACATGGCATCGATTATAAAGAGACTTTCTCTCCAATTTCTTCGAAAGACTCTTTCAGGATTATAATGGCATTGGTGGCATATTTTGATCTTGAGTTACATCTGATGGATGTAAAGACAGCGTTTCTCAATGGATACATTGATGAGATGATTTATATGGTGCAACCTAGAAACTTTGTTTCGGGAGATTCAATGAATATGGTTTGAAAACTTAAGAAATCCATCATATGGGCTTAAGCAGCTATCTAGATAATGGTATTTCAAGTTTCATCAATTGATCATCTCGTTTGGTTTTGAGATGAATTTAGTCAATGATTGTATATACCATAAGTTCTGTGGGAGCAAATACATATTTCTGGTGTTGTATGTCGATGACATTTTGCTTGCCAGCAATGATATAGGCTATTTGCACGACACCAAGAGTTTCTAGCTAAGAATTTTGAGATAAAAGATCTTGGTGATGCCTCTTTTGTGTTAGGTATAGAAATACACCGAGATCGTTCTCGGGGTACTTTGGGATCATCACAAAAGATCTATATTGAAAAGGTTCTTACAAGGTATGGCATACACGACTATAAACTAGGAGATAAACCTGTGTCTAAGGGAGACAGATTTAGTCTCGAACAGTGCCCTAAGAATAAATTAGAGGAAAAAGAAATGCAGAATATTCCTTATGCTTCGGCAGTAGGGAGTCTAATGTATGCTCAAGTATGTACGCGTCCGGATATTGCGTTCATTGTTGGTATGTGTTTCCTCCCAGAAAATGACCAACGCCTGGAATGACGCCTGGAACACGAACACCTCCCAGACCTTCACCACAAACACGAGTTAGAAAGGACCACCGGTGATTTTCCGGTGGAAACCTCTCCGATGCTTAAGTCAGTAAGCGTTTGAGGTGTTTTCCAAGAAAATAAGAAGGAATGCTCAAAGAATGACTTACCTCTCTCAGCCTTGGGGCTGAGATATTTATAGCTTATTCCCGTAGGGACCCCAGCCGGGATCCCAGGAACACGTGCCGCYAATCATGGGCCGTTTGGGAAACAGTTTCTGAACAAGTGGTCCCACTTGTTCCTTCTTAAGTAAGCCGAAGGTCAGGTCTGACCAAACCAGRYAATCTTTCTTAAGKGGGCAGGTCGGCCCTYTCTCCCCATTTAKAATCACTACTGGCTTCAGCTCTTTCCRCATCCAGATCTGGCTGGAATATCTAGAAGTCCCCTGGTGGGGACCCCTTTCCGGGATTTCGGGAATAAGGCCCATAAATCAAGGATCGTCCAGGTAACGAATGGTCCCCCATTTGTTTTTTCCTATTAACAACCAATCAGGTCTGTCTAAGGCCACCTTTTTTTTCAAGAGAGATTTGACCATACCTTTTATTTTTACACGCCAGTCAATCAACTCTCACCGCCTTTACTATTAAATGCAGGTCTACCTCAATCCAGGTCTTACTAATACTTCCCTATCAACTCCTCCCCCCAAAAAAGAGGTTGAGGTAGAGCGACAAAGTGCCCGGGCCCTTAGTAATAAATGAGGCCCCATGTTTTTTAGTATTTCTCGTACTGGTACGAATCCCAAGGGACATGCCAAACTGCCAGGGCTAATTTTTGGCATTTAGCAGTGTTGCACGTTTCCAAACGGTCACCGTACTTCTCCATCCTTCCAGGTACTGCCTCGTCAGCCCAAATATAGAGCCCTAGCCGTCCCAACTCGCCTTTTAGGGCACTGTTCACCTGCCCGCATTAAATGTGCAAATCCCATCAAATCCCACCTTTCTTGGTTTTCGTATTTTGAAATCATTCCCTTTGCCTTTTATTCCCGCTGGTTTCCTTTTCATCCCCACTTTTCTTCTTCTACTTTTTCTCCCGAACCTCCGGATCTTCGTTCTCCACCAGTACTCCGGCGAAATTTCTTCGCACTAATTTTCAACTTTCTCCGAGGAATTTTAAAAATCAGGTACCTTTCTCAGCCCTTACCCCTTTTAATTTTTTGCAATGTCTTCTTCTCCAAAAACTAGGGTTGACTTATCTCCGCCGTCTGTTATTCCTGAGGCGGCGGCCTTTTCTTCTCCGCCGTCTGTGATCCCAGAGGCAACGGAAATCTCTTCTGCTCTCATGGTCACCATCCAGGAAGGAGCAGCAGTTCCGTCACATTCGTCATTTGATCCTCCGGAGATAGCAGCGGCTCTCTCACCACCGCCGGCTTCTCCGGCCTCGATTGCCACCTCCTCCTCGGGGGGTGTGACATATCCTCCACCAATTCCCGACTATCCCAAAGTTACCTCTATCCTTAGCCAACAGAAAGTAGACGAGATTCGCTACAAGTACAAAATTAAAGACCCCTTTGATCTCTATGCCCCTCCGGCCTGTAGCCTGCTAAGCGCCGGTAGGCCGAGTGACTTTCTATGTTGACCAGTTTCAGGCGGGTTTGCATCTTCCCGTTAATCCCATGATGCTGCAAATTGCCCAAATGTACAAAATTCCTATTTTTTAATTTTCCCCTAACTCTTTTAGGATAATGGTGTGTTATAATCTGGCCATGCACTACGCCGGCCAGGACCCAACAGCCCTGACTTTCTACCAACTTTTCCAGGCGAAAAGCCTTCCGCCTGATTGTTTTTACCTCACCGCCAGGTCTGGGGTCCATTTCATACACAAACTTCCGACTTCCAATAAGTCCTGGCGCAAGAAATTCCTTTTTGTTCACTGCGCGGGGGATTGGGGTTTTGACCCCACCCCCATAGACGCCTTGCCCTCTTATCCCTCCTTAATAGCGGTGACCAGACCTTCCCGCATTCAGAGAATTGTGGCAACTCTGAATGCGAATCCTGTCAATGTGAACGACCTCCTTACCCCTTCAGTCTTAGAGAACTTTAACGAAACTTGCGAGATAGGCCCCCTGCCATCTAAGATTGGTAAAGAAAATCTCCCGCCTTGTCCTCTTTGCATCATGTTTTAATGTTTTATAGGTCTGACTCTCCCGTTCTACCTTTTCAGAGGAGATGATGCGATTGCTGTTTGAGGCTTCTGATAAGGAAGATATGGCGGCTGATGTGACAGCGCCAGCTCAGGGGGCGGGTCCCTCCACCATTCCTCGAGCCCAAAGCCCCCCTCCTACTGCGCCGCCCGTGCGCCCTCGATTCATAAGGCATGTCATCTCCGACTCAGAGGAAGAGGAGGTACCTCTCACGAAAAGGCCTCGATCCGGTCGGGGCCAGGGTATTGTCATCTCCACCAATCCAGCTCCAACGCCTGTCGCAACTCCTGTGGTCCCCACCGTACGCAGTTCTAGCCCACCTCGACGAACTTCAGTTCTGAATTGCTCAGGTGACGTGGCAGTTCGCCATGTAAGCGACCAGTGCACTCCTGAAGACTTACGAACTCTAGAGCAGATGAGCGACCGAGAGCTACTAGAGTCATGGTGCCAGGATGAAGCCCGGGTAAAATTCATATTACCGGCCTCTCTACCCTTTTCCTTTTACACCTTTCAAGTCTTTAACAATTTTCTGATTTGTTCTTAGACTAAGGCGAAGAGGGCACTTCTGGCTATCAGGGCGACCCGATCCCTAGGCCAAGCCAACCTTGTTAAGGAGGTTGAAGATCTCAAGGAGAAGGTGCTACGCCTCCGGGCCCTGTCTAAGGACAAGATAAAAGAGATTAAGGAGTTGCAGGAGAAGGTAAACATGATGGAGAAAGCCCAGAAGAAAATGCTTGAGGCAGCTCGGTCAGAGGCTCGGGATGAGGCTATTGCCGAGACAAGGAGTCTGGCGGACGAAGCCATAGCCAAGGCCAAGGATGAGTGGAAA
>BMAC01000564.1:359674-373537 GCA_014905375.1 Phtheirospermum japonicum | reverse complement strand
AGCTCAACGTTTATTTTCAACTGCCTAAAGCAATCATAAAACAAAATGTCGGCAGAACTCCCAGTATCCACGAAAATTCTACGAACATTATAATTAGTGATAGTTGCAGTTATAACCAGAGCATCCATGTGGGGGGCTAGAATACCATTTCCATCTTCTGACCCGAAACAGATGTTAGGGGTAGAGGTCATTTGTCCCACGTCACGTGATTTTCGAACTAGATCTCTTGCGGCTCTGACATAACTGTGTTGTGTCCGCTTGGAATGCTCCTCCAATTCTCCTCCGGTAATCATCTGGATTTCTCCATGGATGACCTGGGTCTGATCAGATCTTCTTACCCCAGTTCGCACCCTATCCTGGCTGCCCCTATTTGTCAGGGACCGATCATAATTCTTGTTGCCAGACCTGGCTTCCTCTCTCCTCATCCGAACATACTCCTTTAAATGTCCAGCTTGAACTAGCCTCTCCAACTCGTCCTTTAGATGGGTACACTGGTCAGTGTCGTGCCCATACTCATTGTGGAAGCGACAGAAATGATCTAATTTTTCCTTCTTGGGCCTCTGCGAGTAGGTCTTTGGCCACTTCAGGTCTGGATGCTTCTCAATTGCCTGTAAGATCTCTCCCTGTGGGGTTGCTAAAGGAGTGTATTTATCAAAGCGAGGCCTCCCTCCAGACAGGTCTGGCCTAAGCTTTTTTACAGCTCCCTTTTCCTCGCGATCATGCCTTTCTCTCGTCCTTTCTCCCTCATCCTTGATCTTCAAAGCTTCTTCCAGATGGATATACTTTTCCGCTCTCTCCAAGAGCTCCCCAAATTTCAGAGCTGGTTTCACCACCAGCGACTGAATGAAATCCCCTCTTCTCAAACCTTGTGCTAGAGCATTCACCAACAGCTCTTCAGAGGCAGAGGGCACCTCTAACTTAGCGGTTGTAAGGCTCTCATTCTCTTTCTGCTTCAAACTGAAAAGTTCAAGCGGCATTTTTTGATACTTTCTACAGCTCGTGAACTGGTGTAAAAAGGCTGAGCTGAACTCGTCAAAATTACTGATAGACCTCGGCGGCAGCTGACTAAACCAGAGCTGCGCTGATTTAGTAAAAGTCATCGGGAAGACCCGACACATGACAGCGTCCAAAAATTTATGTAGGGCTGCTGCGATCTCGAAGCAACTGAGATGGTCCCACGGGTCCGTGGTTCCATTGTACTCGAAGCCCAGGGAGCGATATGAAGCCGGCACATCATCTCGCATAACTTCCTCAGTAAACGGCGTACCCCTTCTCGCCGGAATCACACTGCCAGTCGCCATTTTTCTCTTAAACTCCCTCACCTCTTTTTGCAGACTCTGCATCTGTTCAGCCAAACCTGGATTAGTCTGGCTTGAAGTGTCACTGTCAGAGATGGAGAAGTGCTCTTCCCCGTCATGTAAGGGAGCCCGATCCGCATGCTTTCCTCGCAATGGCTCCGTTCCCACCACCGGGACAGTTCGTGCTGGTGGTGTGTTAGATGGCGGCGTCGCCATCTCCGCGAACTTCTTTTCCACCGCCGTCTCCACGGCTTTGCCTATTAGCTCCGAGAGCTGTAAAAGGAAGGATTCGTTAAATGAACCACCCGTAGTTAGCACAGATCTACTGAGCGGGGGCGGCGTAGTGCCTGGCACGGTCCCTGCCGATGGTGTTGTCTCTCCTAGTCCCATCGTCGACGTATCTGTCGACCTGGGCATCCCCCATGGCGCGGCGAAACTAGGGGTTCCACCGAGCTCACCCACCAAGTTCTGTCGTAAACCGTCTGAAGCCATGAAATAAACAGAAAATCTTACGTCTTAACTTGATCGCCTTCCCACAGACGATGCCAATTGTTTCCTCCCAAAAAATGACCAACGCCTGGAATGACTCCTGGAACACGAACACCTCCCAGACCTTCACCACAAACACGTGTTAGAAAGGACCACCGGTGATTTTTCGGTGGAAACCTCTCCGATGCTTAAGTCAGTAAGCGTTTGAGGTGTTTTCCAAGAAAATAAGAAGGAATGCTCAAAGAATGACTTACCTCTCTCAGCCTTAGGGCTGAGATATTTATATCTTATTCCCGTTGGGACCCCAGCCGGGATCCCAGGAACACGTGCCGCYAATCATGGGCCGTTTGGGAAACAGTTTCTGAACAAGTGGTCCCACTTGTTCCTTCTTAAGTAAGCCGAAGGTCAGGTCTGACCAAACCAGCAAATCTTTCTTAAGAGGGCAGGTCGGCCCTGTCTCCCCATTTACAATCACTACTGGCTTCAGCTCTTTCCCCATCCAGATCTGGCTGGAATATCTAGAAGTCCCCTGGTGGGGACCCCTTTCCGGGATTTCGGGAATAAGGCCCATAAATCAAGGATCGTCCAGGTAACGAATGGTCCCCCATTTGTTTTTTCCTATTAACAACCAATCAGGTCTGTCTAAGGCCACCGTTTTTTTCAAGAGAGATTTGACCATACCTTTTCTTTTTACACGCCAGTCAATTAACTCTCACCGCCTTTACTATTAAATGCAGGTCTACCTCAATCCAGGTCTTACTAATACTGCCTTATTAGGATGCTGGGTAGATATTTGAGCAAGACAGGATTAGACCATTTGAAGGTAGCCAAACAGGTCTTGGGGTACTTGCAAAGAATAAAAGATTACATGCTCACATATCAGAGGTCAAATCGGATTGAGATCGTAAGATATACTGACTCCGATCATGCTGGATGCCAAGATAGTATGAAGTCTACGTTAGGCTATGTATTCTTGCTGGCTGGAGGAGTGCTAAACAATCTATGATATTATAGCCTCCTCTACCATGGCAGCAGAATTTATAGCATGTTATGAGGCATCTAACAACGGAGTATGGCTACGAAAATTTGTCACAGGGCTGCGCATAGTGGATGGTATTGAAAAGCCACTTAAGTTATTTTGTGACAATAGGAAGTATTGTATTCCAATAACAATAGGAGCTCGACGAAGTGTAGGCATATAGACATCAAGTTTCTAGTTGTTAAAGAGAGAATTCAAAGTGAACAGTTGTCTATTGAACATATCGGTACAAACTCCATGATTGCAGATCCACGTACAAAGGGCTTGTCACCCAAAACGTTTCATGAGCATACTGCTAGTATGGGTGTCAAAATTTTTGAGGATATTTAGTTTCACTGGGAGTTTTGTGATTATAATTTTCTCTTTCGTAGACATGTTTTTCAGTTACTTTAGTTTAAGGATATTTTGAATTTATTTTCTGCAGAAATTAAAGTTGTTTGGTTGATTCACACTTTGATATTAATATATGGTTGATCTCACTAAGGTTTTAAGGTGGACCAGTTGGAAATAAGCATGTTACGATCACAATACATGAAATCTCCATGCTACACATCCACATCATGATCCATGTCATTCAGTTTTGTTGACATATGTGACCATTGATGGGTCGAGTTACGACAAATGTAATGAAGGCCGCTTTGATCCTATGTTAATATGGATGATGTACCATATTGGATATAAATACATTTTGGTTATGACAGCAAATTTGAGCTCGTGCGGTTATATTCTTACAATGTATAATTATAAGGTTACACATATAGCCCAAGTGGGAGATTGTTGGGTCCTTAATCCAACATTGAGCTTATATGTGAATAATGATATATTTTGGACTGTCAAATAAAGAAGCCTAATTAAAAGTGATCAAATAAAGTTTAAGGTATTGGGCTTAATGTATTTTAGTAGGATGTGGGCCTTTAATATGTAGATACTTAATGGGCTATCTATTTTAATGATGGGCTAAAATAGGTAAACCCTAATAACTCAAGTATATAAGAGTTGTTCCCTAGGTCATACGTATCATCTAGATAATCATATATCATTCTATTCTGCATCCCATCATCAGAAGAGAACATATAGAGAAAGCTAAAGGATTCTCTAAATGGATTGGATACGTATTGCCCTAGAAGATCAAACCCCAAATTCAATCGCTTATAGATTCAGGTACGCTTCCGTAAACTAACTTATGATTCTTAATAATTTAATATGATGGTTCCTCGATTATAGCGATGGTTTTCATTAAGATTATTTGATCTAACAGTGGAGTCTTCCTCTTCAGCAATATCCGCTCAAGACCGTCGAGACGCGAAATTCATAAAGCTAGGAGCAGAAGAGGATTTTACAGTGTCAATAGTGAAAGTAGTAGACGACTCCTGTTGTACTTTTTTTAATTTATCAAGTAGTTCCTCGGTATGTCGATCAGTAGCAGGTTTTGAAAAGTTGGGGTGCGATGTTGGCTATCAATATCCGAATCACCCATTATAATGCCTTCTTCACGTGCAAGACAAGCTGTTGGAATATGATGCGCCAAAGGAGAAGCATTATCCAAAGAACCCATTTTCCCCTGATCAACATAGTCCGTTCTCAAAGAAGTCGTTAAAGCCAGTTCCTCGTAAAGCACAAGCTGTCGAGAGGTATCCCAAACAATCTCAACCGATCTGCAATCGGTCAACTGGTTATCCCTACAAAATTGCATAGTTAGTTGCTCATTATTGTCTGAGCCGCAAATAGAAGGCGCAGAAGCAACACGGTAATCCTTCCCTTCTAAAGCGGACGAAGTAACAAGAGTAGCGGTGGCTTTAGGAGCCGTGTTCATGGGGGAGGGAGATAACGGTCTCAGGTCTCGAAGTAGGCTCCGGAGTAGGAGGTGCCGGAGGACCCATGCAGGCTTCTGCTTGTAACACGTGGAAAGCGTTAGAAGTCATCAGAGAAGGATTAGTAGGCTGGGGAATCACACGGGAATCTATACGGTTACATACTTCCTGCTCACGAGAATTAGAACGTTGAGGAGAAACATCTGGTGTTAACTGTGTGCCAATCATCTCGATCGACGTTCTGAGCGACACGGGGCTTATAAGAGGGGCAAGAACCAACAAGATGCCCAACCGTTTTGCAGAAAGAATAGAAATCAGGAACGTGCTCATACCCAATAGAAATGTAACCGCAATAACCTTCGCGTTCAATCATGACCGTCTCATGCAGGGTATTTGCAAGGTTTATCTCAACCAACACACGTACAAAATGGCCAACTGAGCCTTTAATGGAACGCTCGTCAATTTGTAATAACGTACCCACAACCCTAGCAATATTCATGATAAAAGAACTATCCCAATATTTGATCGGCAATTCATAAATGTGAATCTAAAGCTGAGGCAAAGCCGAAGGGATTTTGTATGGTTCGAAATCTGGGGTCCATGCGAAGAGCCAAATCGAGCTTGAGCTAAACTTCCATGAGGTTTTGGCTAGTGCGCGTGCGCCCTATCGTCGGCTGAGAAAAAGGAGATGCTGAAGTATCCTTTACCAAGGGGAATAAAGCTCCATGGTCTAGTAGTCCTCCAAGTATCTCCTAAAGCAACTTTGATTTCGTCAATCAAAAGGGGTTTTGACCCCTTGGGTTGAAGGATGTGGCCTATAATAGAATCACGTAACAATTTCACGTGATTTTTGTATGAGATTCATCAATGGTGACTGAAAAAAACTTCCCCCTTCTGAATGAGCAGAGTCGGAGCCTGAATCGTCGGGTTGGAGCCCATAGTGGCTTGAGGGTCTTCAAAACCGGGAGGGGGATGTGGTGTGGTGTTGAACAAAGGTTGGGAATCAGAGCCAATAAGGGGCAGTCTGGGTTGTGGCAAAGCCGAGGGAGCCGCAGCGGGTTGTGAGGAGGGAGGGGCTGCCGAGCGTGGCACGGGGTTGGTGTGGGGGCTGGGAATCTGCGCGTGACCGAGCAGGGAGATTCGAGCGAGGCGGCAGCGTCCGGGGTAACTGATAGTTACCCGATCATGGAACGGATAGTTAATCTCTACAATAGACTTATCAAGCATGGAGATTAACTATCTGTTCCATGCTCGAGTAACTGATCAAGCGCCAAACACAAGGCACGATGATTGTAACAATGAGCTTAGAGATCGATGATTTAAAGCACGAGAAATCAGATACTATTAAGACGATTGAGAAACTGACTGAGGCTAATAAAGTTATGGATGAGTTGAGGCTGAAGGAATTGGAGTCTAATACTTTAGTGAAGTGTACAAAGCCGAGCTTGAGAATTTAGTAAACAACGTGCGCAAGCTCACTGCTCACAACAATATCCACCAAACGTATATAGTCCGTCGGTATTCATATGCATGTATAATATATATATTTTTGTATATATTTTGTTTACCGACAGACATGGAAGTCGTCGGTAAAACTAAATTATATTTTATTTACCGAGGGGCGCGGCCGTTGGCATTATATATTTCTTGATATATTTAATTTATTACCGAAGGACGTAAAAGTCCATCGGCACTTGCCGACAGGCCCAGAAATCCGTCGGCAAGTGAGATTGGCCACAAAGGATTAGTCGACGGCCTTAATCCGTTGGTAAGTGATTTGCCGACGGATATGGCCGTCAGCAATTTTAATTTCTTTTAGTTATAGTTAATTTATTTTAAAATGACCAAAAAAGGCATTGACACCTATTATCATTGGACATTTTGTTTTTTCTGTTAAAAATGTAGATTTTTATGATAAATATATTTAATAATTAAAATAATACAAAAAAGTTAGTCATTATATCAAAATCATAATATATAAAAATCCTTTCGAGTTGATAATGTTCAAATATTATATTTAACTTGGACAAATGTTATTTTTTTTATTTAATCAATAAATTAGTAGTAAATACTTTTTGTATGTAATTTAATGATAAATATATAATTTTTTGCAAGGATATACTGTTATTTTAATCAAACTTTTAAGGGGTTTTGACCAATAAGTACGAAGTCGAAGATATTTTTGTTCACTAACAAATATCTTTTTCGCCCATTAAATATAAGTATTACACATTTTTTGACCGCCAACATTTTCAACCAATTTCTTTGACAATCTTCCCGTTGGGTTTTCCCAACTAGAAGCTGGTAGCAAGAGAAGATATATACTCCTTCTATCTCGTTCTATCTGTCGCAATTTAGAAATTTTCATGTCTCATCTATTTGTCAAATTTATATTTTCAAATGATAATCATTATTACTTTTTTACTTTCCCAATAAGAATTAAACTTTACTTTGATAATTTTACCTCTACCTTTATTATTTAACATTTCTAATTATTTTAAATAAAAAGATAATATGGTTATTTGATACCTATGATTATAAGACCAATTATCTTTCTTAATTTACATGAAATGGTCGACAAATAGAATGGGACGGAGGAAGTATATTTTACTAGGCCAAATGATAAATATTACCACAATCAATATTAAGACTACCACAACATAATAAGAAGATTAGCACAACCAGTAATAAAATATTGGGAAATAATGAAGAAATTTGTTTATTTTCTTATTGTTTGAATCCAAATGGTATTTTGGATAATTAAAGGTTGTAACTCCAAGTTTTAACGGAGAGGTAATGGTGGAGTTACAGCCAATTAAATGAGTATTGAATTGTGTAACCACCATATGTTAGCCTTTATAAAGCATTCTTGAGAAGATCAACAATAAGAATGACTGCGAACCACATTCCACATTTTTTACATAAGAAATAAACACAATGATATTGATCCAATTTTCTTGGCCTGTTGCATTTTGGTGATAAGATTCGGGCATGATTATCAGTTCGCCGGAGACGAAAGGTAATCTGGTTTACCCGTCTTATCCTGGGAAACAGACGTCCAGAATAGGGGAAGAATCTGTTTTGAAGAAAGGTAATCTGGTTTACCCGTATTATCCTGGGAAACAGACGTCCGGAATAGGGGACGAATCTGTTTTAAAGAAACGTGTTGAACACGTGATTCGGGTTTATATTTGCGTTTTTAATTTCAATTTTACGTTGTAAAAATAATTGACGAATTTGTATTAGAAGATATTCCTATTCGATTTATAATAATATTATTTTTGTGAAAGTTTCCCTATATAATATACAATAAGTATTAATCTCATTATCTAAACATTATAACCATCATAGATATTACCACAAATAATAATAAAGATCACATTCAATAATCCACATGACAAGACATCTAACTTGTTTTCAATGATTAACAACTCAAAAGTTACATAATCGAGATATGATTACTATAAACATTATCATATCAGGTAATCTGCAACCGTGTTTTTACAGATTTCACAACCAGTAATAGAATTATTACAACTAGTAATCATTTCCATACAATAAGATTATGCTTAAAATAAGATGTAAAAAGATTATCACAACTGATAATCACATCTTAGCTAATAAAAAAATTCAAGAGAGAAATTGAAATATCATCTTGCTTAAGAGATTTGTAACTTAGGTATTTGAATCCAACCATCCTCCGAAAATATTTCTAAAACAAAAATAGATACAAATTTTCTTTTCCTTTTGAACCATTTATAATATTACATCACCCATTACATAATAAAATAGAACAAAAGAAAAACAAAAACAATACATTGCAAAAACCAACACAACCCTGATTATGGGACTTTTATGTTCCATCACTATGCTTTTCTCTCACCAGAAACTTTGCAAGCCTTAAAAGGTGAACCTGAAGACATCAAATTGTCCCATATTCTCCATCCCATCAACAGGGACTACTTATTCGGAGGACACAAGAAGAATTTAGGACTTGCACTTTATACAATGTCAACATGACCTTGAACACATACGTAAACTAGAGAAGTTCTTATTTGTAGCAATTTATTTGTAGAATGCTAATAGAATCATCAAGAATCGCTTCTGATCCTCTTCACAATCACACACATAATCTGCGATCAATCTTGATGATAGTTTGAGCTGAGGTTTCTTATTCTTTTTCCGATACTGTATTTTGGGTATTGTTGAGTGCTATGTGCAATAGAAACTGAATTGGGTATTTTTGAATTGCGCGTATTGTTGAATTGAAAATAGGTCAATATAATGAAGAAATACTATAAAAAAACCCGATCCATATAATTTAATTATTGGTGGGACGACGTCGAATAATGGCGAATTTCACATCACCAAACTTCCAACCAATCTTGGTGTAAGGATATCCATTTTGAATTACCATGTTAGTATACGAGATCAAGTTCGAAGGGCATATTTTTTAATGGGTCCTTGTCAGCTATGTAAAATTTGAAGGTCTATGATTTTGAAAATAAGTCTCAAATTCACGATGTTGTTATCAATGTTAAACAACACTGGTTAACAATATCGACCAGAGTAAAATAAAAAATATACAGCGGGAAATAAATTTAAGAACACGAGATAACAAATTCAGTTCACAAGTAAAAGTACTTGTGAACTTGGGTGTACAAACCCGAAAACTATATTACTTCTTTGTTTTTTGATCAATACAAAAATATTAAGTAATATATGAAAACTAAAGTATGAAAACACATGATACTAAATACTTTTCGCCTAGGTTGAACAAGCTCTTCTCCGTTGGTCACGCAACTTCGAATAACTTGTCGATCTCGATCAACGGCTCCAAGTAATCTTCGTGTTCTTCGTCTTGCTCGTGCGTCTTGCTTTGCGTCGTGCGTCCTCTCTTAAAATCCCGTGCGTAAAAGTCGTGAGAAGTTTTAGGATTCTCATATCTTAAATAGATAATTCTAGAAACATAAACTTGGTAAACAAGACAAATCAAATCCTAAACACAATATAGGAAACTAATAATGTTTTAAACATAAACTAGGAAATATAAAATACTCCTAAATCTAGTTTCCTAACTTATTTTGTGCCCAATAAAGGCAAGTAACAAAATAGAAATTATTGCCAAGAATAAATTCCTCAACAAGCTACATGGATTTTCCAAAACGACACTTTGGAGAAAAAGGTAGAAAATTCAATCCCTTCGTGGTTTAATGATTTTTGTTCTTATTTGGAGTATAGTGTACAAAAATTATGTTGCGTATTGTTTGCATTGTTATCTTTTCAAAATCAAGTTCTGTTAAGCTAGGAGGAGGTGATTATTTTGTTGCTTAAGGTTTTACAAATTGGAAAGAGGTGAAAAAGTTCCAAATTCATGTTGGCAAACATGATAATGCACATAATCAGGCTCGCATTAAGTGTGAATCTTTGATGAATCAAGACCAACACATTCAGTCAGAACAAACATGAGATGCTTAAGTTTCCCATCTCAATGCATTTGTTGACTGTGTTTGATTTCTATTGCGGGCTATTGTTTCGGGGCCATGACGAGTTCGATGATTCTCTCAATCGAGGCAATTTCTTAGTCCTATTAGAATTTTGGCCGCTCATAATGATGATAGTAAAATTATGACACTTAGTAATGCTCCTCAAAATCACAAATTGACGTCATCTAATGTTCAAAAAGATATAGTATATGCACGTGTCATTCAGATGATCAACGTTATTATCGAAACCATTGGCCATTCTTTATTTTTTGTTCTAGTTGATGAATATAGTGATGCGTCGATGGAGCAAATGTCAATTGTAATACTCTATTTAGATAAATGTGGGCACGTGAATGAACACTTCATAAGAATTGAACATTTTACAAGTACTATATCTCTATCACTGAAGGCTTTGATTAATAAGGTGTTTTCTAGATGTAACCTATGCATGTATAGATTAAGATGATAGGTTTATGATGGGGCAAGTAATATCCAAGGTAAATCTAATGGTTTGAAATCACTCATTTTAAAGAAGAATCGGTGTGCCTTTTACATTCATTATTTCGCTCATCAACTCCAACTACCTCTTGTAGCTGTTGCAAAGAAAAATATTCCTATTACTAACTTATTCAATGTAGTAGGTGATGTCGTAAATATTGTTGGAGCATCTTCTAAACATTGTGATCTTCTTCAAGAGAAGCAATCAAACTTTCTTGTCGAAGGATTATAGAATGATGGGATTATAAGTGGATAGGGACTTAATCAAGAAACAGTTCTTTAACGTGCTGATGATACACAATGAGGTTCACATTATAATTCATTTGACAGCTTATTTTTCACGTTCTCTTATGTTGTTGATGTGATGGTAATGATTGTTGAAGATAACTCTTGTTCTTGTGACCAAAGATCCGATGCGACTAATTTATTGGAGTCAATACAAACATCTAACTTTGCATTTAATCTACATATGATGAGAAGTATCTTAGGGATTTCAAATAAACTGTCAAAGTCATTACAACGGTAAGACCAAGACTATGAATGTAATTTAATTGGTGAGATTATGCAAACAATGACTACAAATAATGAGAGATTAAGGGTGGGTCTCATTTTTGAAAGGAGTATGTTCATTCTGTCAGGAACATTATATTGATGTACCTGACATGGATGAAAGGTTTGTACATCACCCATAACAAATCCTCCAGAACTTATAAATTTACATCACTATCAGGTAGATTTATTCTACTATTTCATCGAGATTCAACTTCAGGAATCGAATGATCATTTCTCTTAGGTAAATACAGAGTTACTCATGTGTGTAGCTTGTTTGTTTCCACAAGATTCATTTGCTTCTTTTGACAAAAAAAGTTTGATTCGACTTGCTGAGCTTTATCCATTCGATGTCTCTGCCATAAATCTCATTTGATTCCACGATCAACTTGAGACTTATATTTTTGACATGGGATTTAACAAAGAGTTTGAAGGGTTGAAAAACCTTGGTGATCTTGCAAAAAATTTAGTTCAGACATAGAAAATATGGTATATCCATTGGTTTACAAGTTTTTGTTGTAAAATTCGAGCACAAATGGGAATATATATCACTGTAACTAGAAAATAAGAATAGACAAAGGAACTATAGTCGAGTTGAGTAAAACTCTTTCTGCAAGACGAAATTATCCCGGTAGTGCTCTTTGGTTTTGGCAATTCATCCCCAAAGATAAAACGACTTCGTCTCTAGTATAACAGCAAAGTAAATACTAGAGATCTGGCAAATGGGAAGAGTTTGGACAGAGCTATGAGAAAGAAAGAATGCAGAAGCTTGTAAGCTATGTTGTATGTTATGTGTATCATGAAGCATAGACCACTCTCCCTTATATAGAGGTTCCACCGGAGAGGTATTAATGGCAGCATAATGACGGTCAGGTGAGTTACGTTCATGCATTAAGTTGCATAATGTTTTCGTACGTTAGAAACGTATCTGAACGGTCAGGAGTTTTATTTACCGTTTTCGTACGATTGAAACGTACCTGAACGATCAGGAGCAGCTAAAAAGGTAGCCAGGGGTGATTCGGGATACCAATTCGGACGACCCAATTCGGACCAACCAATCGGACCAATTCTCCAAGGTCCAAGGTCCGGGTCTGGATCCGGGCTCGGGCTCGACTCCGCCGAAGGCGGACGGGCGAACCCAAGTCTGAGAGCCCGCGTGAGCTTTATTCACACAAAGTCCACAATATCCGCTGGGCCACTAGATGTCCAATCATTAAAAAGTAATCACTTTTAAACTCCTTTCCACATTTATTATCATTCAATGTGGGATAAACAAAAATACACCTAACAACCGTTCAACTTCGAAGTACTATTTCTCACTCACTATTAATTGGATTTGAGAAATTCAAAAGGCTATGATTAACTACACGAAACATAGATCAGGCCTACAATATTTGTTAAGATGAATTTTTGCTGCACCATTAAATGGATTAAATTCAATTTAACAACAATCCCCCACATGAGTGAGAGTAGGCAAAAAGAAAACATGTATGCAAATACATAGCTCAGTCCTTAAGAGACAATAGAGAATAAGGATTGGTGGCTTGTGGCCTTGAACCCTCCTTAGTTAATACTACCGAGCATACCGACGGATTAGTGAATATAAATCTTGAACTATTCCCCTTTGTGTATACTAGACAATAGTACCAACCCACTAAGGTCTCAGAATTCTTCCGTTCTCACGTTTGTGTCCGTTTCTAGCCATGGACAACTTCTTTGGATTCATAAGCATTCAGGAAGCGGCCCTCACTTCACGCTTACATAGGTAATTCTTAAAACGAGTATTCTGTCATACTCAAGTCAAACATCTGCACAAGAATCATTAAAAATCAGAGATTTATCCTCACCACGTGGCAGATTAAAACTCTACTTTTGCCGTTAGGGAATAGGATCGTAGAGTTTTACTTACCCAGAATTTTATAGTTTAGTTTTCCCATTGAACTGAGTTTATGGGATCTCTACTCATCATGGTTGGGTTTCCACTATAATCATCTTTAAGATATGGATTTCCCTCCCATTCCTTCTAGCAACTTATACATCTGATCTCGAGCTATGTTTTTAGTGAACGGATCTGCTAGATTATCTATCGACTTTACGTAGTCAATAGAGATAACCCCACTCGATATCAAATGTCTTACGGTGTTATGTCTCCGACAAATATGTCGAGACTTACCGTTATACAAACCACTTTTTTCCCTTTCAATAGCAGATTGACTATCGCAGTGAAGCATTACTGGCGGCACGGGTTTCTCCCAACATGGAGTATCTTCCAGAAAGTTACGAAGCCATTCAGCTTCTACACCTACTTTGTCCAAAGCGATAAACCCAGATTCCATGGTGGATCGGGCCACACAGGTCTGTTTAGTGGATCTCCAAGAAACAGCTCCTCCCCCTATTACAAACACATACCCACTTGTCGACAACGAGTCCTTTGAGTCGGATATCCAGTTTGCATCATAGTAACTTTCAAGTACCCTAGGGTATCTACCATAATGTAGCCCAAAGTTCAGAGTATACTTTAAGTATCTCAAAACTCTCACAAGCGCTTTCCAGTGTTCTCCACTTGGATTGCTCGTATATCGACTCAGTTTATTTTACCGAGCAAGCTAGATCAGGTCTTGTACAGTTAGAGATGTACATCAGACATCCAATGATCCTAGCATAGTCCTTCTGAGCAACGGGGTCACCTCTGC